>NDXB01017110.1:50699-61420 GCA_002631895.1 Agapornis roseicollis
AAAAAAAAAAAAATCTTGTCATGTTGTTGCGGTGAAATAAAACATCCTGAACAAAATTATGGGGTGTTAATATCCCACAGCATGAGAAGCGTTTAACTAGAAGCTCATTATAGCAGTGTTATAAAGGGTAGGGCTAGAGAGGTAGCGCAGGAACCCTACAGAAGAGTGTACTCCTTTAGGAAGAAGGCAGCTTTTGGCGTACGCCTGATGGAGGAGAAAGGTGAAGGAAGAACTCTCGTGCGTCCTTACTCTGTTCCCATAACAAATCTTCTAAGATGGGGTTTTTCCTCCTCCAGGAAACAAACTTTTCTTTGCAGGATTGTCTGGAAGAGTGGAAGTTCAGAGCAGGGTTAACCAGGGCCTGCTTGGAACAAAGCTAGAAGGAGAGAGGCTGTGAAAAAGGAGCCAGTTTCCTTTTCTGAGAGTCAAGGCATTCAAGGCTCTTGGAAGGCTCCCAGAAGGTAAAAAAGAAATAGAAACCAATCTCATTCTGGACTGCCTTGCATACAGGGAATTTTTATAACTAAAGGATGTTGCCCTCTGCTCCCATTGTTGTTTGCCTCTGTGAACTTTAATTTGCTTTGAATCCAGTGCTGACTTCATATGTGCTGGGCTGTGATAGAGAAGTGATCTTAAGTAATTATGAGCTCACCTTCAAATGAAAGGATATAGTCCTCTGTTGTTTGTTGTTGTTGTTGTTTACCCCTCCCTCTTATTTTCCTTCCCTTTCCGTCTGCCCCAACTGTACACTTCTTAATTTTCCCACTCCTTGCTGCATGGACTGAGCTGTTGATGGGCAGTGTTTCAGTGTATGGCATTCAGACTTTCTCTTCTACAAGTATTGAGTTGCCATCTAAGTGCCAGTCCTGAAAACTGTGAAAGTAAGCTTGTTGTTTGTTGAGCTTAGCCTTGCTTTTCTCAGTGTTTTGTAATACACAGGCAAACATAAATCCATATGAGTTCAACTTACTAGTTTTCTACTTAGGCTTCACTTTACTGTCTTCCCACTGTAGTTTCAGCTGGTCTGTTTGGCTGGTCTTTTTTATCTTACATGATGATAAGAAGACTTAGGCAGTCAGCCAGCTGCTGTTGAACTATAATAGAGCCAGTGGTATGTGCAAAATTTGATTACTGCTGTCAACACCAGAGTGAATAAAAGAGAGCACGTACTCCAGCTGGAGAGCTGCTAAATAAATGACCTGTTGAATTCGGTAGTAGTAGGGAGAAGACCATGTTCTGCTAATGAATGAAGTGGTTTATGAGTATAGGGTGTGCTAGTAAGTTCGTTTAAAAAAAAATCCAACAACCAACCCAACCAAAACAATGAACCAAAAACCAATGAAATGACAAAAAAATACTCATTTGCCTTCTTTGAAGATCACTTTCCCCCAAAGCTTCCATTTCTGTCTTATCATCTCTTGTGGTTAATGCGTGGATTTCACAGCCAGTACTTCAGATTTTGCAGAGGCCATAGCTTCACTTCTTAAAATTTAGCTTAAAAAATATTCCTGCCATCCTAAAGCTAACTTTTTTGCAAATAAGTTCAGACATGAAACTAATGCTAAGAATTCTGTCTCTATTTAGGCAAGAGATGCGTTATGTTTAAATTAAAAACAAATAAACCCCCCCTTTATTAGATTAATATTCTCTTTGTATATTCTTATGTTGGGTTTCCAAAGTAAAACTTTATGTTAGATAGAAAAGATTTCTCTAATGTATGGGATAAAGTTGCTGGTGGCAGGAATCGCTTGGGAGCTGAGGTTCTCTGGAAGCTTTCTGATGAATGAATGTTTTCCCTCAGTCCCTCCAATATCTTCATGTTGAAGTTCAAGAGACTGGTGGAGGCTCAGAGGCTGGTGTTTCACTGACTGCTCTCACTAACTGCACACACTCTCTTTGTTCGAGGCTGGGCTGGATGGAGCTTTGAGCAGCCTGGTCTAGTGGAAGGTGTCCCTGCGCATGACGGGGTTGGAACTGAATGAGCTTTAATGTCCCTTCCAAACCAAACTCTTCTATGACTGGGGAGTGGGAAACCCAGACATGTTGCAACAGAGTAGCTAAATCCTGGAACTTGTAGCTATCCTTCAGTCTTGACAAGTTTCTGATGGAGAGCATCTTAATTCTTTTGTGTATGGCCTTGGAGTGGCAGAGACCAAAGTGAGATGAGGTTTTAGACCAACAGGAAGGCACTTTTATGAGATGCAGGCAAGTCTTATCAAGACTGAAAAGAGGGAGTTTAGGTGGTGTTGGGTAAGATTTCTGAGGTATGTGCATGGCTGCCCTTTAATTTTCTTTGTATGCTTGGTAGAACTGACAGCATCTTTTTGTTTTGTGCTTGTAAAGTGCTTGGCACAGTAAGGTTTATGTTTGTATTTGCTATGGCAAAATGCATCCTTGTAGCTTGTATCTAATAATAAGAATCTTAGCTTTAAAACTTTATTACCTTTCCATGTTGATCTTTTTTGTGTGGTCTGCAGAAATATTTAGATACAAACATCTGTTTTAGCTCCCTGAATGTGTGGTTGTCTTTACTCACAGAAACAAACCTCCTTTTGTGTGTGTCTTTCAGGCTTTAACTTTGAGGAATTCTTAAAACTGAGAAAAAAACCCACAAAACAAAGCAGAACCAACTTCTGTCCCCAGTAAAATGTAAAGAAAAATCTTCTATTGATTTCCACACCACCCTCTCCCCTTCTGCTCCCCTCAGTGTCTGTCTGGTATGTGACACAGTAAACTGTTCCAATTGAATATTAATGAAGAATTGAGAGCTGTATTTAGAACAGTTGTCTGATAGCATAATACAATGAGACAGACAAATAGCATCTGTCTTTCTGCTTTTGAAACTAGTTCTCCTGTGTACAGCTCCTCTCTGGTCATAGTGCCTGTACTTCTGTGTTACAGTTAATCTCCTCTTGCATTCCTTTTTTCTGACTATTGGAATTCTATGCAGTTCAATATCCTAAAGCATGTAATCTGGAATCACATCTTTCATAACTACAGAATTCAGAATCCTCTCAATTTGATTATAAAGTTAGCAACAGGATGTCAAAGGTCCATGGATTGCTTTCACCTTCTGCATCAGTGGTAAACATAGTGTAAAGACTCACTTGTAAAATAACTCTGATGCTATCATAGCTTTGGATTACTAATCTTCTGCTTTAGTGGCCCATGGTCTGTCTTGTTTGGAATTGTTGGACAATGGAAATGGCTTGCCTAATCAGAGTTTGTAATTTTTGACGCAGAGATTGATTTGTAGAATTTCTTTTTTATGCTGAAATCTTGTGTTAAAGTTTTCTTGTGCTCTTCTGAAAAGCCATTAAAAGATATTAGATGCTCACCTTGCAGAATTGTTCTGGTTTCACATTCTATTGAATGTGTGGGAAAAGTGTTATGGTAATACTGCAAGCTTGTTTGCAAAGTAAATGTTAAAACCATCTAGGATTTTTGAAAATAGCTTTGTATTTGAACAGAAGAGGAAAATTTCCATCTTCTTTCCTGTTTTCTGTATGTAGAATTTAATTTGTCAGTGCTTTCAAATCTGGAGGGATCTTCTGTTTTCACAAGGAGTAGCACAGCAGCATATCCATCTGCTCTTAAAGAGAAAAAAGAAACCCAGCCCTCAGTTAGCTTGAAGCCTCTTACTTGTTTATGTGCAGCCTTTTAAAAAGTGTGTTTCCTGAATGGTTTTGTCAGTCACTGTGTGGCTGAATGTGTTGAACCCTCTGAGGAAAACCAGTGCTTTCCTCCCCCTGCCGAATCCCGGCATGCAGTTCTTGCACGGGTACTAGCGTGTACTTCCTCTGCATCTTCACTTTCCTGTTTTTCAAAGAGTGAGCTTGATCATGAGTGTTCAAACAGCCAAGAAAGTTGTGTGGAAAAAGTACAAGGTTGCTGTGCCTCGGGATCCCAATAGACAGACCTGTTGCCCTCCCCTGGGTGAGTACATGCTTACCTGTGGTTTAAAGGCTGTGGTGGATGAAAGGGTCAGCCGTGTGGGTCTCTGTTTATCTTCTACACCTGATGCAAGCTGCTGCTCTTTAACTTTGTTCAAGTTTGCTGGCTAACAGGGGCAGGTTGTGGAAGGCGTGGCAGGACACAGTGCAGGGAAAGGCTGTTTTCTGTGATGCTGCCCACTGCAAGTGCTCCACGAGGCCTGGCTGTGGCACACCTGCAGCCAAAAGATCCTCCTGGTAAAGCTTGTATCATGGACTTCCCTTTGACCTATAACATGCTAACTTTTTCAAGGCATAAGTTTTATTGCTGTTCCGCCTGGTTAAAAGTCTTAATGTCCACAGTTTTCTTAAACTGTGCATTAAGTTGCAGTGATTTCAGTATTTAGTTGTGTTTTAATTCTCTACAGTTCTACTTACTGTGTCTTCTGGGACTTCTGAATGTGCAGCACCTTCACCCCTCACACTTTTCGTATTTTTCACACTTTGGTGATACTGCCATGGAGTATTGTCAACATTGCCTGTGATTTGTATGTTTTGGAGGAGAAGTTAGGGATGTTTCTGTTTCCTTTTCTTTCTGGCATCCATTTTTACCCATCCCGATTGAAATGTCCTGGATTGACTATTCTGCTGTTTCGTGATCAGGGCCAAATAATATAGATTTGCATGGAAAAGGCAATTTGTGGATTCCTAGTACCTGTGAATGTACTGTTTAGACACAGTAATTGAAAGATGGAGGCTGATTATTTTGTGTCAGAAATATCAGCAGGAGAACCTGCTGATCAATGGAGAAATTGGTCCATTTGACCTGACTTTGGATGTGGAGATATTTTGGTACAAATCTGGAGTCTGAACGTGGGTTTTTAGAAAAAGAAACAAAAATCCTCTTCAGAGGTAGCGGTGCAATGGCTAACTTTAGAATAAAACGATAGGCTGGGACTCTGATCTCATGTATGTTTCCTTCTAGAACAATGAGTTGGATTTGGATATATGCCAGTCTAGTTGAGAGCAGAAACTTTCCTTTTACGTTCCAGTCCAAACTCTGTTAAAACTGACAAAATTGTCAAGGAAACTCAGCAAGGTGAGTGGAGTTGTGTTCAACTGACTCTGGAGAGGTCACTAAATCACAGGTTGCAGAGATCTGGTGTTCATCAAAATCTGCCTGTACTTGACCTGCTGATGAGGTACAGTTGCAATTGATCTCTCCTGAAAAATGAGAAGTAGGAGGAAATCAGTTTGGTTTTTACCCTGGGCCATTGTTCAGGAGAGATGTTTTTTCTGGCTCAGTGATTATTGGTGTGGGCTTTTAGGACAATTTCCCTGATTTTTTTTTTCCTTTCTTCTTTTGTCACTGTATTTTTAGAAAAGCATAATCTCAGGGGGAGTATTAGAACCAGTCATGTAATCAACTGATGTTGAGAAGGTTCTGAAATATTCATCTATGGGATAATGGTGTGTGTATCTCTGAGTTTTCCTGTCTGCCTTTCAGGTGTTTTTAATGTGTAAGTGCCAGTGTGTGTACACAGGTAATATTTGGTGAAGCTTGTGTTTCTGTGGATGGTATCTGTGGCTGGGCTAGGCCAAGATGTAAATCTAATTGAGTAGAAGCTGTTCAGGTGCTTTATATGATAGAGCAGGGTGTGCTTCATGATAGGTTCTTAAGGGCCGTTTAACTTCCTATGAACTGAGACCTCTCTGTTTTTGAAGGCATGTGTATCATGACTGCTATATTGGAATTATAGGTTTTCTTAATCAAGCAGCAGCATTTTCCCAGGAAATTCCTTGCATTATAATCGTAATCTTGACTCTTTCGTAGAGTATATGACTGCAGTTTTGCTTTTCCTGAGTATGATGGTCTCTGATTCACTGCCATCTGCTCACTTTTTTGTTTTTAATACAATGTGTATGGAAGCTATGAGATTCTTGTGGCTCTGGACACTTTTTAGAGGGACTTGTGTTGGAAATTCAGATAGGATAGCCAAAAATCAGGAAAAAGTAAAAGGTAAGAGTTGTGGAAAAGAAAGCAAGAGGAAATAAAACTGAAGGTAAAAGAAATCTGGGAAAGGCGGGGAGCCTTTCCATGGGAGGAAAGACTTTACAATGATGCAGTACTTAGAAATATTCAAGCAGGAAAAAAATGTGTGGAAAAGTTGGGAGGGGTGTGTGTGTGTAACGATTTCTTTTGCACAGCCTTTGCTTTCAGACAAATCTGGAATGTAAACAACAGGGGGATTTTTGAGAAGTTTAGGGAGCACCTTGTGAGCAGTGCTCTGGCTACAAGGTTTAGGGGTGATTATTGGCCTGTAAATGCTGCAGTTAGCAGAGATGCAGCTTTGGTCTTATTGAGTGGCTGCTTGTTGTGAGAATTGGTAGGGGCTGGAGGAAGGGAGGCTGAAGCTCCTATCTGATAAAGTGTGTGAGTGTAAATGCATCAGTTGAGGTGACACCAAAATGGTTAAGACTCTTCTGTCTTCTGAAGTCTGAACATGAGCATGTTTAGTCAGAGATTGGTTTATGGCCTAAAGGATAGTAAATAATAATTTAGCTTGTCTAGTGGGATGTCCTTCTTTATAAAAATCTAATCTTTCTTAATAACCTGTTAAGGTCTCAAATCAGTGCTGGGTGCTGGGAGTGCCATGGCACTGCATTGAAGGCATAGTGCCTAAGTGGAACCACAGCTGACTCTTTATCAGGGAGGGCAGAAAAGGGATCTTAAGCTTTCTTCACCTATTTAAACACAATGGGTTCTCTTTTTCATAGTTGTTCCATAATTGATTTTCTTCCAGGAAAATTTCTGAAACTCTTCCAGGAAAAGGGCTGAGCTTTTTTTTTTTTTTTTTTTTTTTTTTTTTATAATTTTTTTTTTTTTTTTTTTTTTTTTATAATTTTTTTTTTTTTTTTTTTTTTTTTATAATTTTTTTTTTTTTTTTTTTTTTTTTATTTTTTTTTTTTTTTTTTTTTGAAAAGGGTTGAGCTTTTTTTTTTTTTTTTTTTTTGTATTTATACATATTCTACTGGTGTAGCAGTATTTGATGCAGTTGTTTTTATTTATTTTTCCCTACTTCTGTCACCTCATTACCCAGATGGATGTCACCCTGTCATTTGTGCAGAGGCTACTTACCCTATATTGAGGAGGTAGAAAAAGATGCCAACTCTGTGAATTCTTCTGAAGGGGTTTCTCTTGTAGCACTGTTTCTAAAAAAAAATGTCAGCTTGAAGCCAATAAAGCACTTTGCAGTAATTAAGCAATCTGTGTTAGCATCTTAGTAACATGCCACTGGGTATTATTTTGTTCTGCTTTCATACAGTTGTTAGCTGAAGTAAAAGAGATAATACACATTATACTGTGTGAGCTAGTTGTGCAGTCCCCATCCGAGTGATTAAAATAAGTATTGGTTTGTTTTGGTTTTGTTATAGCAGTAGGTAATGGTAATGACATGATGGAGGCATTTTGCAAACTGATAGTTTAAGAGCATGCATTTTGAAGCTCCTCATTTAACTTCTTTACTATTTGAGGCTCAATTCTTGTCTCCCTTTTGGAAATCCTGGGAGCACCGGCCTACAGCTGAAAAGCTTCCTTTCAGGTGGGAAGGAATCTGTTCATGTTTCCACAAGATACATGCACTGATAGCAGCTTGAAATTATTTAATCATGAGACAACAAGTTGTTGCAATAGTAAAAAATAATACTTACTGTATTGTTCATATTCCTGTAAGCTCTGGGTTGGTTAGTTTGCTTAGCAGAGCTGTGCTGGACCTGAAATCTGTTTGGTTTGAAAGAACTCTGGCTTTTAAACACATGAAAATGGTGTATTTCCTTTTTGGCAGCAGGTGATGAAGGATGTGTTCTGAAATACAGCATAGTAGATGAAATGCGTAAGAACAAAGTATGAAGTAATTGCATCATATTACATAGTTGTCTTTTGTGGCTTCACATGAATTGACTTTCAGGTTCTGAAGGACTTCTTCTAAGCTCTTCATATGTATATTGAACTATTAAATATAGATGCATACCAAGAAAGTGGAAAATATTTCCCTGCGCCTTTTGTAAACTGTCAGGGAGTGTTTTGCTATGGATGCAGGCTGTGGCCCTCTACATTGTGTTGGATGGAGTGGTGCCCATGACTCACTTCAGCCGTATGGACAAACCATGTTCTCTCAGGCTGGTGAATAATCTGCTGCTGGTTCACTTTTATGATTTCACTGAAATGTTCTGACCCTTAACTGGAGGGCTCCATATGCTTCCTGCCTTCGTCCCTGATGAATAGGGCAGGAATTGGCAGCAGTATGGCCTGTTATGTGACCTAATTTGTGTGGCGTCTGGGTGGAGCGCGCTCTAATCTTCACTAAGCGGATGGCTGAGAAAGTGAATTGCAGTAATTCCCCAGCTGATCCTCCAGCCGGTAAAAAGCGTGCTTGTGCTGAAGGGGAAGGACATGCCTTGTACTCTGACACTTGTTACATGCCGTGATGAATTTCTATGTAAGCGTTCAGAAAAGCAGCAAACAGTTCAAGGGTTCTCCACATCAATTCGGAAATGTGGTGGCTGACTTCTGTGCTGTGCAGGGTGATAGTGGACAGCTTTCCTTGATGTCTGCCTGGTTCAAACCTGGCATGCAGCACTGTGCTCTGACAGCTTTCTGTAGTATTTGGCAGATAAAAGAGCATTTAGTATTGCTTGTGCAGATGGAAGCAGGACGGTTGTATCTGTCTTGCTAAATTTCAGTACAGAGTGGATTTTGTATTACAATTGTGAACTATCTCTTCTTTATTGAGACAAAATATTGCTTAACTGTTCTGGCTCTGATTAATTTGAAATTAGGGCCTGAGATATACTAACTTGTACTATACATGTGATGCTTGGTTGTATGCTTAGGATGTAAGGAGGGCATTCCAGATACTGCAACAGCAGCCATGTGGAAGATCATGCATTTCCCACTGTTCTGGTAAACTGGCTAAAACAAATGCATGAAGTTTTTTAGCAGTGAGGCTAACTTGTTAAAGAAATAGCCTGTGATGACCAGGCAGGTCCTGTCCCTGCTTGTCCCCTCTTGTGCTGATGACTGGTTCTATCCCAGTGCTTTTGTGTGGTTGCCCCTCAGCTGTCCCCTGACACCAAGGCTTCAGAACTGCTTGGCTTGGGTTGAAAGAGAGCGTTCTGCTGGGCTTCCTGAGCTGGTGTAGTGGAGCCTTTAATACCACTTTTTCTCTCAGCTATACTTTCCTTCTGTGAGAATCGTATAGCTCAGTCATTTTAAGCTTCACATTATTTTAAAAGGTTCTTAGTGGTTTAATACCTTGTAATGTGAAATATTTTTAAAGCAATTCATAAAACACTTTGCACAGACCACTGAAATTAACTTCTACTCCTAGCTTAACTATAACAAAATCAATATTTAGTTGGCTTGTTTGACCTAAGTCGTTTTATATACAAGAAAAACATTTATATCCACTGCTGCTTTTAAGGTAGCAAAGAGATAGTAAAGTTGATACTTTCTAAAAGGAGAAAAATAGATCTGGTCTAAAGCTACTTTCTCTCTCATATGTACAGTTCACTGTCAAATTTGTTAGGCACACCCCTTTGTAAAAAGTTAGTTGCTGTTTCTCCACCTCCTATTCATAAAACAAATATTATGAGCTCTTTAGTTGCTTAAATATATATGAACCTTGAGTGGAATATTTGAAAACTAACCCGTATAAACAGCATCCATTTCCTTTTATCTGATTTTCCTGTAGTGTACGTCTTGCATTATACTTTTTGACTGAATAATTTTTTAATAATGCTTGTTGCAGTTTTCAGTGAATAAATTTTAAGCTTCAGCTTGCTGATGGCAGTTTGCGATTGAAGGTTATGCACTGAGATTCTTAGCACTGTGTACAAGAAAGGCACAAAGTGCTGTCACCTGATGTCTCACCGTCATTCCTGTATCTCATGCCATGAAATCTCATGTGAGCATTGCTTATCTAATCTATAAGCAGTAGCATAAAAGAAAGGTTCAAAGAGTGGGTTACAGGAACATGCCTCAGCCTTTTATTTATGATCTTGAATGCATGTAGAGTCACAGTGATCAAGCTTATTTCTTAGTTTAATAAAAGTGAGAGAAACTGTGGTCAATGAACTTCAATATCAAATGATGACTTAGTGCTAGTGTACTTTGCCATAGTAAGCAAGCAGTAAATGTGCTGGGCAGTTAAATAGAAGCAAGTATTTTACCATTTTTGTTTTTGACCTCTGGACAGAATTGATTATTCAAAAGTTAATGTTAGCAGCAAGAGTTGCAAATGGTACTATCTATAAAGGATTAAACTGATTACAATATATCTCTTGTATTTTTAGTTAATTCTGATGTATTTCATTCCTGTCTTCAATAAAGTCAAGTGGTGTATTCTTGAAAAGTATCAGACAGCCTATGATTTCCACTTCAGTGCAAAGAGCCAGCCCTCTACTGGAGATTCTTTCAGTTTTGAGTAATTTATTGGTGACTGAGGAAAAAAGTACTTGTTTTAACCACTTAATTGATTTTGCAATTGAAAGAGAAACCAAGATATTGCTGACAATACAAGATACATAATCCTTCCAAGAGATACATTTTGGCTCTGGATTAATATCAAAACCCACTGCTGTTTAAATTCACTGGTAGACTCAAATGATTATGAGTGATAGGGTGCAATAGCATAATACACTTTTCTTCTACGTAGAGCATCTATGTTATTGCTCTGTTGTTGTTCTTTTTTTTTTTTTTTTTTTTTTTTTTTTTTTTTTTTTTTTTTT
>NDXB01017111.1:4654-20490 GCA_002631895.1 Agapornis roseicollis
TTTTTTTTTTTTTTTTTTACACTGGGAAATACTGAGGAGATAAAATACAACAGTATTCTACTGCCTAGGTGTGTGAAAATTGAAGGTTAATATTGCCTAGCTGCAACATTATCTTAAGAAGACATTCCTCTACCATTCCAATTCTGCTTCAAGGATAAAATCTAATAAAGCAGAAGGGCTTAGATAGATAGCCTTTTTCTGTCACACGAACAGTGGGATTGAGTGGACCCTTAGCAAATGCTCCACCCCTGTCAGTGTTCAAAACCAGGTTGGACAGAGCCTTGGGCAACGTGGTTTAGGGTGAGGTGTGCTTACCCATGTCAAGGGGGTTGGAGCTAGATGATCAGAAGGTCCTTCTCAACCCTAACTATTCTATGGTTCTATGATTCTATGGCTTTGTATTTTGTTGTTGGTTTATTTATTTTTTTTTTAATAACTTGCTGTGTTTCTTCCTCATGTGAACAGAATTCCCAATAATAAATATAGAAGACATAAATATGTGTCAAGAAAACCCTGCAATAATTTTAGTATAAGACTAGTTATTTTACTGAAATTTTACTATCTTCTCTTTTTCTTTGCATAATGCATAAAATATTCATTACGGAGATGTCAGAAAAACATACCATACTTGTTTTTTTAATTCTGAACAGAATTCAATGTGAAAACATACTTAGAAACAACAAAAATATATAGTTGAATAATGTTTATTTTATTAAATATATTATGATTTGGTTAAAAGAATGGAAACTGTGAGGGTGGTGAGGCACTGGAACAGGTTGCCCAAAGAAGTGGTAAGTGCTTCATCTGTGGTAGTGTTCAAGGCCAGACTGGACGGAGTTTTAGGCAACGTGGTCCTGTGTGAGGCATTCTGCCCATAGCAGTGGAGTTGGAACTAGATGATCTTAAGGTCTTTTCCAATCCTAACTATTCTGTGATTGTATGATCATTGCCAAAGTTAGATTTTTTGGGGGAGAGGGGATCATATAGTGTAGTATCCTTTTGATTATAAAAATAGTTTTAAATAAAATTTTGGAGAAGAGTGAAAAATCTGTTAAAAATGACTGTTCTAATAATATTTGCTGCTAGTGTAATTTTATTCACTAGAGAGAGAATATCATCTCTTCATCAGGATAATGCTATGACAATATTCCCTTCCAATTCATCTTACTTTTTTTCCAACAATCTGTAGGTTTATTTTTATACACATAAATTGTTTTGAAAAGTATAGCGTTTGAATTTTTAGTCCATTAAGGAATGTAAATCTGGGACTTCAGACAATTAATTTATTATTTGTAAATACGAAGCTCTGTTCTTTTAACTGACCTAATCTCCATCCTTCTATCTTTCTGAACCTTTTTCCCTTGGAAATTCAGATCACCTTCACAGTCATGTGAGATGAATTGCTTTAGAAGTTAATGTTCAGTACATTTGCAAGGCTTGTTCACCTGAAAGGACTTTCAAAGCTACCAGCTTTTCAAAGTTAAGTTTACTCTTGAGAGTTTATCCAGAATTCTATACATTCCACTTCCTTCAGAAACTCACCCAAATGAATCCTTTGAGGGACTTCAGGTCAAGGGATTGGATAAAAATAAAATTAAGCTCAGAAACACAGAACAATATCCTTTTCCCCCTCTCAAATTGGCAAGAAAGATAGTTTTTTCTTTCCTATATGTACACCCTTTTATAGTTTCATGGTTAGTTGGAAGCTTTCATTGTGCGCCCACTGGTTTTTGTCTTTGAAGTAGTTGAGCTCTTTGATATCTTGAATAATGAATGTACTGTCAGTCAAAATAAGCACAGTCATTTTTGTGTTTGTTAGATTACGCAACTGTATATCCACTTGATAACATACTGTGGAAATTTCCCAACTTTTTAGTTTTTCATTGCCAGTTACTATCAGAATTACTGTGTAGCTCTCTTGTTATTTCTCCACTTTACCCACGTAATAATTTTTCTAGTTTCAAAATATGAAACTGTTCAGTTATGAGTTTTGTTTTTATAAAATAGTTTATATATTGTTTATTTTCTAATAAGGGTCACAAGTTTACAATTGTATGTCCTCTGTAGCTCTTGAAGCATTGATTAGGGTATTCATTTTCTGTAAAGCAAACTAAAGATAAATGTTGGCATAAACACACAATAATCAACAGGAAATAAGCTGGATATTCTTCTATTCAGTGGGTATTAAAGATTTATATTTTTCTTTTTTTTTTTTTTTTTGTCCAGTTATGAATAGAAGTTGGAAGGCACTGGGAAGAGGAAGGCAGCATATGATGTTTTCATACTGTTTCTAGCTATCTTTACCTGAATTCCCTCATTAACACATTCAGCTGTTCATTATTATGCTACTGTTCTTCCTGGAGTCCTGGTGTTGTCCTCTCTGCTGAAGCTAGTCCCTTCATTAGGTTTTAAAATCAGTTTTCTCCCCATCAGGCAGTGCCTATACTACTGGGACCACAATGAATATTTAAGGTCTCCACTATCATTGGCTTCCACAACTCACACTCCAGTCCTAAAGGGCGCTCAGTGCAATATCCCTTTCACTGCTGCAGAATGCCTTTTGGCTCTCTTCTTCATGGGAAACTTACAATCCCTCCTGCCATCTCCCCCAGCCCCTTTCAGACAAACATGAAGCTTTAATCTGTCCCTAACCTCCTCCTATCTTTTTCGACACTTTCTAGAGCACAGTCCTGACTTTTTAGTTCTTTCACCGGTTGTTCAATAGGAATATTCACAGTCTATTTAAGGGTATACATCTATAGATTCATTTGCTTATTCTAAAGGTTTTACATAGTAAATTCACCTTTAAGTCCTTTGGGACTCTGAACAGTGTCTTCAAAACAATTCCAATCTAAGTTCTCCATCTCCCTGTCTCTTCAAATTTTTCCCCAGCAGTGGACTTTTCACTCTCTTCATCTTAATGTCAACTTTGATCATCTTCCCCTGTTGTAATCTCCAAAAATCACTGGCTGTGCTGAGGTCAGTAGCATTAGGATTACAAGCACCCTGACATTTTATGTAAATAATATAATCAATGTGGTGTCCTAGAGCTCAAGATTAATCTCAAGAAGTCTTTTTAAAACTTCGTTGTGAAGCTGTAGTTTCAATCAGTTCTCCTGTCTCCGATACACACTCTTGGCAATACTAGAAACCACTTTCAAACAATGCATTACAGAGGGAGCGGAACACCTTATCTAGCAAGGGAAAAACTTACTGCTGTAAACTGATGCTATTATACCTAAGACACCTGCTTCCTAATTAACTTATGAAGGAGGATATTGCAGCTCTGTCATGAGTATCCAAAGTACTAATGAGTCCTAAAGTACTCATGTTTAAATCATTTAATCCCAAACTCACATTCTCACTCTTTTGACCCCAGATTTCAAAATCTGCTGCTTGCTAAGGCTGTAGAATCAAGAAAAAGGCAAACAACTGCCACCTCTCCTACCCCAGCCTTTTTCTCCTTTTGTTTGTGATCCTGTAAAGTTAATCTGCTGGAAGTTCATCTGCCTGTGCCATTTGAAATGTGCCATGTAGTTAAGCACCAGCAGTGAGGTAGATAGGAGCTCTCACAAGACCAACTTTCCTACAGCATACTGCAAAGCCATCCCTTTAGATCTGGCAGCCTCAGTTCCATGTATAAATGAGAATAGTTTTATGTTACTGATTTTCAAGAAGTTTTATGTACAGGTTCTTAGGGGTTATGATATTTTTGTGTTTAACACAAGTCACTTGTTACTACTGCAGTGCAGTAAAAACCCTTCCAATCCATGTATCTACAAAGGTTTAAATGAAACTGTTTGCAACTTGCTAAAAATTGTTAATAATAGAATTACCAGACACTTGTGGACAGGCTGTCTGACAACAGACATTTTGTGAGCAATCCAGAGACCTTGGTGTAAGGCAGCCTGCCTGAGAACAGTCACAGACTTGGGATAAACTGAAGGCCATGGATTAGGGAGTAAAAGAAACACCAGCTGTAAGAACTCAGAGGTAGGTGGAGGAGAGGGGGAGCTGGGAAGTTCTGGGGGTCAAGTTCCCAGGACAGTGTTATCCAATCCTAGCATTGTTAAGGGTTAAGGTGCCTAATAAACAATTGCCAAATCAATGTAGCTGTGCTAAGAATCTCTATATAAGGTTAACACTTTGTCTAATAAATTGGCATTCACTTGATCACATTGATCGTCTCAGCATTGTCCGTGTCTCCAGCATCAACAGATGCTCAAGAAAAAAATGTTACTAATCACTAAGAAAGACTATTCAAAGTGTGTGTATGTGTCTGCCATCTTTAACTACAGTACTTAATAAGAGCTTTGGCTGGTGAGATGCTTTTTTGTAATGGTACTCCATTTTGTCAATACATGTTACTAAATCTTTTTGCATGTATTCTCCATGCCGTTTTACTATACGCCGATGATTTCCATTAGGAAAAGCAAATGCACTTTCTGCAGACAATGTCTGTGAGTGCACCAGTGCACAAATGGGCATCCCAGAGCCCTGGGCAGCCTATGTTCCTCTTGAATGGCAGATGGACTTTGAACTCATCTTGACAAGTTCTTGTCTTCTCTCTGTTTAATTTTGTTAGTCAGTCATAAAATACCTTCCTGAAATAGTTGAGCCATAGGCCTGGAAAGAAAAGCCACTGCTTGAGAACAATCTTCACTTGTCCACCAAGGAGGCTTTAAAAAAGACATTCATTAAAAGTTGAAGGCAGCACCACATTTAGCACTTCAATCTTAGGGCAATTTAAATAAATCTAATTATGCACAGAAGAGTTATATCCATAGAAGAAGAACTTCCAACAGCATCTGTTTTATAAACTTCAAAAATACTGAGGACTTGCTCCAGAAATTCAAAGAAACTTGATGAAATGACAATTTGAGTTGCAAAGCTCCTTTGCTTATCTGGTAGAACGTTGCAGCTCATGGAGTACAAGATGGTTGAGCCATTATAAAAGGTGCAGATGCAGTGAAAAGACACAGAATTTTCGTCTTGCTGCAGAAACAAGACTCTTACTTACCCTAGAGAATGAACAAATTACTCATTCCTCGAGTAATGCTAGAAAGTTTCTGAGCTAATTATTTTGGCAATTGGTTTTGTTGCTGGAAAATCCAGTTGTGGGTAGATCAAAATCTGGAAGGAGCATCAGGAGCAGCAGGTCCTGATGTCACATATAAGATGATGTTAAAAAGTTTCAAAAATGCTCCTTGTCACTTCATCTACAGAATCCTTCTGTCATGTGTTTACTTGTTCCCTGAAACAATATGCTTCCTCTTCATGGCCTAAAATATGTACAATGATGATTAGCTAATGATATTTGAACATCAAGCTCAGAGAGACTACCTAAATTTTCCATCTCAAACTGGAGAAAAATAAATCACAGTTTACAATTTTAAACTGTTTCTCCATTCCTATTCTCTTATTATGCTCATCTTTGAAAACAGAAAACTAACAGAACTGAAAATATTAGAGAGAACAGCCCAGAACACACATGTTCAGGTCATTACACATTTTACTGTTATCTTGTTATTCTGTAGTATCAATTCTGTAATCTGATTCAGTTGTATTTTTCAGATGTTTAAATTTTGATGATGGTGGTAATGGTAAATTTTGAAAAAAAAAGAAGTCGATATACCTCAGAAAAGTGAAAACCCCGGAGCTAAAAAAAGAAAAGAAAACAAGAAAAGAGAGAACTTTGGAAGTGATTGTGGGCTTTCCCTGTGAATTTTTCAGTATATGTTTGTATCCATTCCTATTTTTATAACTTTAACAAATATTGAATTAGTCAGGTACTTGTCTGTGAAAGAATGTTAAAATGTTGGCTTTATCCCTTAATATATCTATTGAAATTCAGACAAATATTTTTAAAGCTGAATGTGCTATGACAATAAACTGTGTAAAGAATAGAAACTCAGTGTGCTAAAATTTTAATTCCATTAGAAAGCTACCATGATGGAATACTTCATAATTCTAAATTAAGATTTGGTGTGCATCAATCCCAAATCATATTGTATGACAGCACTCTTAGAGATCTGCCATTACAAGAAAAAAAGCACCAAACATTTAAGTTTGAAAAATTAGGAGCTGAATAACTGCATAATGCAATCTGAGAATAAAAACATGACTTGATAAAAGGACAAAAAGAAGTTATAATAAAACTTTTTCATTTCTCCTCTTGGATTGGGGGTAAACCTACATTTCTGAAACAATCTCACAACAACTTACTGATAATTCTGCAGACAAAGTTAAATTGTTACAGACAGAATTGTTTGGAAATTAAAGTGATGTTCATTACACATCTTCCTGTCAATTTACAGATACAAATCAGACTGCTGATCTTCTCATTGTACTGTTTCTGTAATATTTAAGTCTGCCTAGCATATCATGGCACTCATGGGTGATTCAACCTTTTCCACTGTCAAAGCCACAAGTCTCATGTAATATCTGATCAGTAATTACTTTGTCTACCTTTCATTTCTGAAACTGTAAAAAGCAGTGAGAATTTTGATTAAATTCATTCTGGTTTCCTTCCAGAGGAGCTGGAATCATGGAGAGTTTAAAGACCTGAAATTAAATGATTTGTTTTCTTTTACTGTGAAAATATGAATGCTGCATTTGTGCTGCTCTTAGAAGACTGATATGAAGCTTATCATGGCCCAGTGTTAAATAGCAGCTGACTTCAACTTCATAACTTTTTAAACTCACATTAAGGGTTCTAAAGTTTTATTCCACAGTATTTGCCTTTTGATCAAAACCAAGGAGAACAGATTGACTTCTGAATGATTAAAGATTGGAACTATTTTGAAATTCTTCCTTTTACACTTGAAAATTATTGATTGATTGATAACAGGATCACATAGGAAACAAAATGGGTTAGTCTTTTACTGATGTGAAGAATAACAATTGACATAATAGGTTAAATAAAATTAGGTTTTACCCAGCTGGCATTATAAATTGTTTCTAATCGATGGAACTGGCAATTCTATTCAAGATTTTCTGTTAACCTCCTATAGTACTTCTTTAATCAGAAAGCAATTTAGATGCTAGCCTTTATAGCTAAGCAATGAAAAAGTCTGAGACCCTTTTAAAAGACTTTAATTGATTTTTTTTTTAATAAATTACCTTTGTTCTGTGTGATTTAAAATGAGGATATCTCAGCAGTCTCTTCTTAGCAATGTTCTTTAGCTGATGTTAGTATCACAGCTACAACTTCATTAAACTGTGTACTTTTTTAGAAATATGAGCCAGAAAAAGAGATTTGAATTCTGCAGGCCTAAAACGGCCAAACACGGAGTGCTCAGAAAGGGTATAAAGCAGGTGTCTGCAACTTATAGGTAAGGATGCAAATAAATTTTTTGACTAATACTCTCTGACTCTCAGCCTGTCAAAATACACAAGGCAGTAGCATCTTATCATCTGCTTATTTGCTTTATCATACTGATAACAAGTGCTCATTCTCTTTAGTTTATATGTCAGTAAAATTCCTAATGTGATGTGACCTTATAAAATGCGTATCTATAGGGAAACAGTGCTTCAAGTTCTGCCATAATGTTCTGTTATCTCACGGAATGAGTAGAGCTATTCAATGGGGTGCTATGCTCAATATAATGTGCCTTGTTTCTCTCATTTGAGAAAATTAGCTTATACACAAGTATTGGAATGCATAGAACTCTGCACTGGGGACACCAATCTATAGAAGCTTTTTCCGCTTGCTATCTGAGAAATTAATAACAAAACAATGTTTGTCATTCAACCTGGCACCTGGAATGTCTTAACATGCTGTGTACTCACGCAAAAATGCATATTGTCTTTTTTCTCAGGGATTAATTTAGATTTAATCAGAGTAGGTTGCTTGAAGGTAAACTGCTGTCGTGAATTTAGCAACCCAACATACCTAGCGACATGAGGAGATGGAGACAACTGGAAAACAAGTCAATTGGAGAATAAGATCCCATTTCGCAGTATCTTTCTATAAATATATAAAATTGACTTAACATCCAAAGTTGTTTGCTAACTGTAAGATGTACTGAAAGAGAAATAAAATGTTTGAAATATGAATCCTTACTACTTACACACATAATGAAGTCAAGGCTCCTGATGTTGACTCTGGTCATTAGCAGACCCTACACCAAAAGCAGCATTTCAGAATAGAAATTTATGAGGAACTCTGCTCCACTCTTAAATACTTTAGCACTAAAGAGATTTTTTTCCTGCCAGCAAATGAAGCAGCAGGATGAATTAGTTCATGTTACTGACTAGACCTTTCCTAACAGAAATATTCCTTAGCTACACATGTAACTTTATCACTGATAAACTATGCAAGGAAATACTTATGCTTGAAAAAAACAAAGCAGCGCATAAAACCATTTCCCTGGGACTAGGAATTATTTACTAAACTGAAACATTAAGAAATACCTCTGATAAGACCATTTCTTCCTGATGCTGAAGTTTCCCTTTAACTTAGGCTGTGTTTTAAATTCCCTCTTCCCCAAGATCAACTCACAGAGTAAATTAGCTACAGCTGATCTTGACTGCTTTGGGTATATGAGCCAGCTTGTTAAGTGTGTTCAATGCCTCTATACTACATTTCAGCCTACCCTTGAATCAGCAAAAGCTATTTAGACTTTTCCTTACAGAATTGACTCCTGTAAATGTTGTCAGTGTTTCAGTTGCTTGTGTTTTTCATCTCAAAAAGACAGGAACCCAAGGTAACATCAGTTCACAAAACAGCAGTTGGAAAAGCTCATTATGGAATAAAGGAAAGAACCAAAATAAAATAATTTTTACCCATCTTTTCACTGACTTCTTTCTACTGTATATGGCCCCTGTCAGAGATCACCTCTTAAGTGTTTGAGAAGTTTCTTAAACTCCACTTTCTCAGGTTGACAGTGATACTCCTTGTTCCCAAATCTTGCATTCACCTTTCTGTTCTCTCCACCCAAATTCTGAGTCTTGCCTCCCCTCCTTTCATCTTCTGACTAATGCCTGCTAAACCACATTCCTGTCTTTGCAGAACATAAACTTATCATTTTTCTCCATTTCTTTCTCCCTGCAATCATGCTTTTTAAGTCCCTTTATTAACTCTTCCACCTCTCACAAAACCTGTATTCCGTACATAAGGCGCTGTTTCTCATCTTATAATCTTTCCTGCTCTTTCCTACTCTTTCCCTGGAAAAGAGCCTCAGGAAACTTCCTAACACCCAGCCAGACTTTGGTGTTTCAGAAACAGCTTTTGGTACCCCTTTTCCTCCTAATGTTTCCCAAATTCTTCTAATTTGAATACTTGTCAGCAGTGATCCTGCAGTGGTTGCTGGCATTTCACTGAAACTGCTTGTTCCAAGAATTATCAGAGCATGTCCTTACAAAACATTGAAAAGTTCACAGGGTGCTTAGGTCAACATTGATCTTGCCTATCATAGATACAACTGGGGCGCCTAAACTCTAAACAAAGCTGCCCTATTGACTCCCTCTTAGGAAGCTGTGAGAGAAAAAGAGGCACCTTCTTTAGGACCTGAATTACCATTTGAAAACATCTGTTTCATTGCACTGGCAATAGGCACACAGTGATTAGCTATTTTGTTTAGGTGCCTAAAGAGAGACAGGATGAGTCTAGGTCTGGCCTTCACATATTAATATAAAATAAATAATTACATTATTTCACTGAGCTAGTTAATTTATTCTGATAAAAGAGTCTTACTACAGTTCAGAATGAATTTCAATACAGGGAAAAAAAGAAGAAAGAGTATTTTTCTAGGCAAGGACTGAGCATAGAAATGTAGTGTTTGCAATATTAGCAAACCAGTAGTTTGTGGGAGATATACTCCCAATTGTTCAAATTAACAAGTGAAGTTAGAATTTCCCACAGTGAAATAAATGCTATCTGAATTACCCACATGTCATGCTTCATTTTTTTCCCCATTAAAATAAGTGTGGAAATTTAGCTTACAGACATTCTAAGTGTCACCTGGAAACAACAGTGCTGTGAGTGAGAGAGAGGTAGAAAGGGCAGGTTAAGCACTTAAAATAGATATCCATAGGGTGAAGTCCTATCACAGAAAGAAAACAACTGAATAAATTAAAGGGTTTTTTTTCAATTTTTAAAATCTTTCTTCTTTTCACTTAAGGTTTTGTTATTGTTATCAAGTAATCCCAACAGCTCTGAAAGTGTCACATTTCACCAGATCCCAGCTTTTTCTTCTGTTGCAAATGTATTTCATATAATTAGGTGTCTTTTCCCAGTGCTGTCTTAGGAATGATTTAGAATTAAAGTGAACCATGAGCCCATTGAAGAGAGAGGGCAGAGTTAGAGCTTATTTGTGTGTAGCATCATTTATTGATTGCAACCCTCTTTTTACAAGTTCTGTGTTCTCTATTATGCTTTCAACTTGCTTTTACTTCTTGATTGCTTTTGTTATGATTTTGCTGTTTGCTAAGGAACACCCTGGAGAAAGAATGAGTGTTTTACATTTATGCTTGGTAGGGACTCTCAGTCTCAACTTTCACCTTGAACTGACTTGAAGGAGTGGAAGACACCAACAGGATTTACAGGACTTATAGTGTCAAGTTCTGCTATGTCCACAGAATATTTAGGGGCTTGAGTGATCTTTAAAGTTTTGGCAAAAAAAAAGTCTTCTATTTTTCAACTAGAAACATGATGATCCAATTCAGGTCTTGTTTAGCTATCACCACCATTTCTGGGATGAAAAACGGGTGTTTGGAGAGAAGCTGTCTTCTGCTTTTTAGTTACACTCACTGCTGTATATCCTTTCAATAATATAGTATAAAATACAGTTATGTTTGGTTGTATTGCAGGACTGATACTATGTTAGCCTTGAAATTTATTTGCACAGATTGATCAAAAGTGAATGTCAGAAATTCATGTGTCAGTCACAGCTAGAGATGTCTTATAAAGGTTTTTTAAACCTTTTAGGTTGGTGAGAAATTTAAAATTCTCTCTTACAATCTGACATGTTACATGGATCTTTCTGATCTCATGGTTGGATTGCTGCAGTGCGCTTGATTGTGTGCTGCCAAAAACGTTCATCTATCACCTGCAGCTAGAGCAGATTGCAGCAGAGTGAGTGTTTGCAGGTGTGGAATGGGAGGTTTTGCTTCTCTTTGGCTTTGCTCTGTGTACTCAGTATCATGAATTTAGTTTCTTTTGTTTTGGCATAGTGTCTACCTTTAAAATCTTCTCTGTAAAAGCCTAAGGTGCCAAAAATTTCCCTAGCAGTAAAGGGAGTTCTGGTGAAACCACAGAAGTCATAGCTCTCCATGAAAGCTTTGTGGCTGCCTTAGCCCAGTCTATTTGCTAACACTGCATGAGCCCTGGTATGAATCTTCCTAAGCCTCCCTTCAGCTGAAACTGAATCAGATCTTCCCATCTACCAACCATTTTGTTTTCTTATCTCATATTATCACAGTGATTACTTCATTTAATATGTTTGAAAAAAGGTTTTTGAGGGTTGTCACAGGGAAAAATCCTGCTCACTTCATGTAGCTTAAAATAAATAAGGAGAAAAGTGGTGTGCATTGATTTATTAATAATACATAATCAGCGAGAAATCAGCAAGCTATAATTCAGGCCCAATATCAGAAATATAACAGATAAACCACAATACTAGACATTTACAAAATTTTAATAAGTACCTTTGTAAATACTTTCTTAATGAATCCCCAAAAGTCTAATGCCCTTCACCACGTATTTACAGTTATCTGCACCCCCTACCCCTTTCATGTGGGTTCCAGCTTCCTTTCGCCTTCAGGGAGTGAAGACTCCAACAGTTGTACATCCCTCCTTCTTTGGGGACCTGTGTGTGCTCCAGCTCTGTGGCTTTCCATATTACTCCCAGTTATTCATGCACCAACTAAAGGTTACTCCCTCAGTTGTGTTAGCAAAAGAGTGTGGGTCCCTGCATACTATACCCTGCATTGTCTCTCTACAGACTGGATGAAGGTTATTCATTGTGTCCAATGGGGTACAAAATAAAGGCCTCTCATTAACTAATAGATTTAATTTAATATGTTTTATATCTGAGTACGCTTCCTGCTAGAGGGACTTTTCTACATGAGGTTCAAGTCTGTGAGCAGTTTTGTAAACCACAATGTTCAAAGTCTTCAGTAACCAATCTCCTTTCCATTATTATTAGACAGGAGAGGTTTAGATGGGATATAAGAAAGAAATTATTTCCTGTGAGGGTGGTGAGATGCTGGAATGGGTTTCCCAGGGAGGTTGTGAGTGATCCATCCCTGGCAGTGTTCAAGGCCAGTTTAGATGAAGCCTTGGGTGGCATGGTTTAGTGTGAGATGTCCCTGCCCATGGCAGGGGGTTGGAACTGGATGATCTTAAGGTCCTTTCCAGCCATACCTGTTCTGTGTTTCTATGATTATTGAATAATTGTTTCTACAAATGGTGTTGCCCGTTTAAACCAGAATTTCCAGGAAGAGCAGCCATTAGTAACCTCAGCTGAAAATGTGCTTTGTGTTCTTGTTCCACTGAACTTAAAAGTGCAGACCTGTGCCTTTCCCTGTAAGGCAAAATCTAAATAATGCATTTATTTATCTGTAATTAATATAACATAATTATCTTGGGAGATTATAATCTAACCAAGAGTTTCTACAAGCAAAGGAAGCTACATTTTCTGGAAGTGTAAATGGGCATAGCTCTGTTTTCTTTTAGAACTTGTTATTTGTAAGAAGTATATCAATTTACTTCATATTATATCCATTTACAATCATATCCAATATACAGAAATCCAAAAAGTATTTAATTCAGTAAGTTAATAACTTGAAAAAAAATCTAGAGGTTTACAGGTCAAATACATCTCTTTTTTCACAGGAATGCACTCATAACTGGCCGTATACCAAAAGTAATCATAATTTACATATTATACAATAGGTGTAATGATGTGATGGTGTGGCAAGTATTATTACCAAGTAACATAAGCTATATGATGCATATTTGTATGGTAGTATTTTCTAGTACTGGGAAGTATCTTCTTAGATTTCTTGTACATACAATTTTTCATCTCTCATCTTTTTCATCTCTAATCTTTTTCATCTTCTTCATATTCTCATCGACTAGAGTCTGGTTATTTGTGTGATAAACTGGGATAAAGTTCAGTTATTTACCACTTGCAGTTGTATATAAACAATTTACATTTGATATGCAACTTTTTGAATGTAAACAGATACTTTCTTTCCTTACACCTAAATTTAGAAGTCTTTAAGATCTTCACTGATTTGTTAGAGACAGAATTTGGCAGTGTGGGTTAGGAAAAGACATGTCATAAATGAATTTGTAAGTTAGTGATGTGGATATAAAATCATAGAATTTACATGCACTGGGAGATATCTGATGTGCAGAATTTAAATAGAAAAAGGAATCATCAAGTGGATGCAAAATCTGATTTGGGGAATCAAGATATATTCATATATTTATATAATTATTCTTCACACTTACCTCATCAAAACTGTTATTTACTTTGCATATCCTGACCTTGATCTTCCTAGAAGTGAGAAAAGTGAGTTAAAGCAAACTCATCATTTGCTAGGGGACAAATATTGGGGAGACTCTGTGTGTGAAACAGATCAGAGAGAGACCTTGTGCTAAATTTAGATGAGCTAAGGTTAAACAATATTGATCAAACATTATGGCGTGAGAGATTGTTTTTGAAAAGGTTTCATCTAATTAGTATTATATAAACTAAGTAGAAGGGACTGTTAGGAATGAAGGTATCAGAAGTAATACTAACAGGCTTTGCAAATGCTATGCAGATCTTTGATTTGCCTTTGCATGACTTTGCCCATCTCTGCAAAAGGGTTCTCCGATGCTGAGAAAAATATTATGGTACCCTTGTCAATTTTGAAACTGTTCTGGAAAAGCGCTTGCAAATTATTCTTGTCCATAATGTTCCTTCTCCACAGAGTGTTACAAAAATAATCAATAATAACAAGACAGATGTGTAAGATCAGATGTGAATATTACAGGAAAATTTTGAGAGAAAGGATGAAAGAATAATTGCTAAATTAGAGTGTAAAAATTTATCTATGGTATTTCTGCTAAGCCGTGCTATTTGAGGAATGTAAAACATGACTAACTACATCAGCAGGTGTGGGGTAGGCGTAGTGTAATTACACATTGACATTTTTGTTGAAGACTGTAAAGTACTATTTTGTACTGGCTACTGATCTAGATGTAGACCTGATTCAGAATTATTGAAGGATCAGTTCTCTATTGAAAAAGGTTTTTTCCCTGCAATTGGAATGCTTAGAAGGAGTGGATTGATTTCAAAGATAGTTTTGACAGACAAATGGATTGTAAACCAAAATATTATTATACTAGTTTTAAGATTTCTAGTTTTGTTTTATGTTAGTATTCTTTGTTTTAATAATAATCATTTCTAAACTTATTACCAGTTGTGGTTTATGTATGTTTACCATTTGATGCTAATTATAACAATTATATGCAAGTAATATTCTGAATACTGTTAATTTCATTAGACATATCTAATAATTTTCCAGATGCAAAATGTCTTTGATCATTGCTATCTTTAAATTCATAGAATCACAGAATGCTTTGGGTTGGAAAGGACCTTGAAGATCATCTAGTTCCAATCCCCCATGCCATGTGCAGGAACATGTTCCACTAGACCAGGTTGCTCAAAGCCCCATCCAACCTTGCCTTAAACACTTTCAGGGATGGGGACATCCACAACTTCTGTGATCAACCTGCTCCTCTTCCCCACCCCCCTCATCTCAATAAATTTCTTCCTTATGTCACTATACAGGCTGTGGTAAAAAGCCCTCCATCTTTCTTATATGCCCCCTTTACAGAAAGGTTGATAGAAGGTAGAGACCTTTTCTTCTCCAGGCTGAACAAGCCTATCATTATAGGAGAGGTGCTGCAGCCTCTGATCATCTTCATGGCTCTCCTCTGGACTTGCTTCAACAGGCCCACGTCCTTCCTGTGCTGGGGGTGCCAGAGCTGAGCCCAGTAATCCAGGTGGGGTCTTATGATAGTGAAGTAGAGGGAAAAGAATCACTTTCCTTAACCTGCTGGTCACATTCCTTCTGGTGCAGCCCAGCACATGGCTGGCTTTGTAGCCTGCAAGTGTACATTGCCTGGTCATGGTAAGATTCTTGGCAACTAGCACCCCAAGTCCTTCACCTCCCAATCAATGGGCTGCTCTCAACCTATACTTTGTCCAGCCTGTGTTTGTGCTTGAGATTACCCCAGACCAGGTGTAGGACCTTGCACTTGTCCTTGTTGAACTTAGAATCATAGAATCATAGGATAGTTAGGGTTGAAAAGGACCTTAAGAAAGCGCCCACCTCTCAAGCCTGTCAAGGTGCCTCTGGATGGCATCCTTTCCCTCCAGTGTATCAATCACATCATAAAGATTGGTGCTGTCAGGAAAATTCCTGAATTTTTTCTCATATTCTGTGTTAACATGGGTTCACATTAGCCACACAAGGCAGATTTCTATGGTTCAGCTATTTTGTTAATCTTGCTACAATATTAGATTATTACTGATTTCATGTTTTATCCAATCTCATTTTTAATGTTTCTTTCTAGAAGCTTCTTGTGCTGGGGTGAGAATACAATTCTACGTTAAAAATATCTTACTGATGGAGGGCTTTGCTAGATAATGTATATTCTTATTTCTGAAGTACCTGCTGACTGGGTCAAATGTATTTGCACAGACATCTCATCCCTGTCATTCAAATCCCTTCCGGTTGTTACATGAAAGGATAGAACACCTTATGTTGTCTTTTTTCTTTTTTTTTTTTTTTTTTTTTTTTTATAAACCAACCCGAAAAAAATTTTTTACTTA
>NDXB01017111.1:20585-59219 GCA_002631895.1 Agapornis roseicollis
TTTTTTGTAAAGCAGCACCAGAAAAAAAGTTCCTAGCTAAAACTAACTTCCTAACTAAAACTCACATCCTAAGATCATTTCCTAACTATTTTAGTATAACTAAAGTTAGTTACAGTGGGAAGTATGGAAGAACTTTCAGAGTTGTTGCAAAGGACCATAAAATCGTACCAAAAACCACCTCTAACTGGAGCCAAAAAGTGCAGAGTCCAATTTCCTTTGATATATAGTGGTGAAAATGTTAAGTAATTCCATAAAGGAATGGAATATTTTTATTTTTCCTAAGCAAGTAAGAATAATTCTTAGAAATTCTAATAATGAATTCTTAGAAGAGCAAGAAAACTTTCATACACATTTGAATATTTCCAAGTGATCAGGAAAAGGTTCACAGTTTTCAAAAGGCATAATATGTGTAAATTCCAAAGAGATTAATACATAATATGAAAGGACCTGTTTAACTCACAGTAATGACTTACTGTGTAGTGTGTTTCTTTCCATTCCTTCTGGGTTACTAAGCACGAAAGAAAGTGATGGTTTGAAGATTATATAAAAAAAAACTTCAAACCCCCCTCCTCCTCCCCCAAAGCAGAAATAAAATCTTTTACTGCCAAATATTAATCTGTGTCTAGATTCTATAGCTCTTGACCTTATGTGCTATATCATAGAAATCGTCTTATAGATTTGAATTGAAAGATAACTCTAAGTAAATGATCACAGGATGTTAGCAGTGGTAATTATGTAGTGCAACTTATCATGGATCTAGATATAATCCATATCAAGTGTTCTTTAAAATAAAGAATGATAACAAATAGGAATTACAAGAATAAGGAACTCTCCATATTAATTTCATATTATACATTCAGTTAAAGTACTAAGCAGAGAAAGAAATAACTTCATAAGCCATGCTACACCTAGATAACTTATTTCAAAAATCCTCCCACATGGCTAATGTTTTTCCTACAATTTCCTGTTGAAGAAGTAAAAATTAACTCTTGGCAAGAATCACAGAATTCTAAGGGTTGGAAGGGACCTCGAAAGATCTCTCAGCAATTGTTTCAGAAATGGTTGAGAACTGTATTTGACCCTGTAATAACAACATTTTGAACAAGAAAATTTCATCTTTTCTTTTACATAAAATGTAAGAAAGCACATAAATGTGACAGCTGCAGGACCAGCTTTGACAAAGGGCAGCAGAATAATGTTTCCAGTATGAATAATGATTCTCTTTATGGGACTGAGACCCTTTCTGACTTCTGTGCTTACACCGTGGCCACTGTTATGTCATGCAGATAAAGTTTAACAACTTGCATGAATACTGGTGGCGGCATGAATACAGGACAAGACCACAAAAGCTGTCTAAATTCACAGAATCATAGAATACCAGAATGGAAGGGACCTCAAGGATGATCTGGTCCAACCTTTCCAGGCAAAAGCACTGTCTAGACAAAATGGTCCAACACCTTTTCCATTTGAATCTGAAACTTATTCAACACTGGGGAACCCACTGCTTCCCTGAGGAGGTTATTCCAGTATTTGATTGTTCTCATTTCGAAAAATTTCCTCTTGTGTCCAATCCAAATCTCCTCAGGAGTAACTTGTACTCATTATGCATCTTCTTTTCCATGTGACTCCTTGTAAAAAGGGAACCTCTATCTTCCTTGGTGATAACTGGATTGTTAGTTGTATGTACACTGTGCTGCAAAGGCTGGACTTACTGTTAACTAACTTTAGAGCAAAGTTGATCTTGTGTAAAATATTTAATGGTCACTACTAAAGTAACATACTTCTGCAGAAAAGGAACAATGGGATGCTGTCATATTGTGGACTGGTATAGCTTTTTAAGCCCCTTATGGTGCAAGAGCATACTTGAAAAATTCTGGGTGGGTTGTTCACTTTTCTTTTTTACCTTTGGTGGAAGGACCACTTTCTGGAAACTATCCCAGTGGAGTTTCAACTGGCAGCTGTGGTGGCTGTGAATTCAGTACAGGCATTGACTTTGAGTTATTTTGTATGTAGAAATATCCTTTACATTAATAATGTTGGTGGCTACCTGAATGACAGCAGAGATGAGTATAGAGCAGGTAACATATAATTGCATTGCTTGTTAAACACTAAGAAAAAAGATCTGAGGAAGAGGAACAGAAGAGAGAATACACTGAGGTGGAAAGGTGGAATACAAAAGGGTCCGTATCACAGGAAGTGTTGTGTTTTGTCGGAGATGCTTTAGTATCTATATGAAGGTTTCACTTTGCAATCCATAAGTAGGTTCTGCTACAAAAGATAATTCAGTCATAGAACAGAGATAGGAACAGACTTCTGTTTGCGTAAGAACTCATAAAATCTTAACTTAGACAAAAGGCCTATTAACAAAGTTATCTGGAAACATTTCAGATACAACTTACTATGTAGGAATCATATGACATGCAATGAGTATTGTATATTGGTTTGTTCACAGACCAATAGGATCATCTGCAATAGCAGATAGACATGACACTGAAATGATCTGCTGTATGATATGCCAGAAGCAGTTTGATCTGGGACCAGAGGATGTTACTGGGCCACGGTTACCAACATCTTGGTAATATGTTTAATAAAAAAAGACAGGAAAAACAAAAAACCAAAAGTATAGTTTTGGTTTGGTATAGCTGTAGTGTACTGTTAATACTGAAATGAAACATACAAACAGAACTGTTTTGGATATCATATCTGTCAGACAGCATATTATTGAGTTAAACAATATAAGGGACTGGATTGAGGGAAGGCATGGGTCATGGGGAGACTATAAGTGGATTCAGCACAGCCAGATGGACAAAGATGAGTCTTCTGGAGTGAGGGATTTGGTATACTTTGGACAAAGGCAAATGCAATATAGGCCTACATTAGATTATAAAACAGGGCCAAAACACATTGTGTGAGTGCTCAATCTACTATCATATTTGTTAGCACATTCTCTTCATGTATTTTGCCTGCGCCACCTAGCAGCATCCCAGGAAACACTCAGCCATGGTCTTCGTTACTGAAGACTAGGTATTATTTCCAGTGGTTGTGTTCCTGGCTCAGGTGTGGCCACTCTCTTCTGCAGAAGAAAGTTTAAGGGTGTGGATGTGAGTCAAGCTGGGCCAAGTGTCCTGTGGACCAGACAGTAATTTCCCAAATCCTGCTCTTTATCACAGTCCCTAACTGAGCTGCTGGATTCTGCTATTTTCACAGCCCTGGAACACATACCCACACCCAAGGCATAATTTATTCTTAGAGTGTATATATATATATATATATATAAAATTTATAAATAGCAGCCTGCTGTTTGGTGTCTATTCTTTCCTTTAACCTCTTGTCAGTCAATGTACAGAGAATTGACTACCGGGGAATTAATTTCCTTACTTGATATTTATNGGAACACATACCCACACCCAAGGCATAATTTATTCTTAGAGTGTATATATATATATATATATAAAATTTATAAATAGCAGCCTGCTGTTTGGTGTCTATTCTTTCCTTTAACCTCTTGTCAGTCAATGTACAGAGAATTGACTACCGGGGAATTAATTTCCTTACTTGATATTTATTTATTGTGGCTCTACTCTGCACACCATTCCTCTAAAAGAAGTTTGGGCTTGTGAAAGGTAATTGAAAGGCAAAGAGAAAAAAGTATTTTGTTGTACTTGACAATGACCCTGGATGAAAATCCCAAATCCAAACACCTTTACACTCCTCAGACTGATAACATGCTTCTTGTCAGAGGATATTTCTACAGAAGAGATTGCCTTATTCTTTGGAATGGCTCTTTAAAAAGCACTTATCCTAAACAAATATTATGACACACTTCTTTTTGTTGGCACACTGTTTCAAAAAGCTTCTTGTCTAGTAATTAATGATTCTTTTTAATTAAAAAAAATAAAAATTAAAGCATTCTCTTCTCTAGCAGTCATTTTTGCTGTCTGTGCTCTCCTAGCTTATAGTAAGTGTTTACTGTTTTAAAACTGACAGTTCAAATCTAGCACAAACTGAAGTGGCACTAACAAGCAAATTGGTTCCATTTCTGAAACCTATTGTAGTAATTGCTCTGACTCCAGAGACATTCCCTAGGCAAAAGCAGTAATGATAATCTGGTAACTTTCTTTTAAGCAGACCTCATTTACAACAGCTAGCAGATATTTCTGCCTTCAGGGCTGAGGAGAGGTCTATGGACTACAGTAATAGCTTCTCATTAATTTTTCAAAAGAGGTTGCTTTAGTAGTGAGCAAACAGCCGTATGTTTTCCAAATGTTATTTCTTGATCGTTAACATTAATATATAATTGTTTTCAATCTTCATCCTTTATGAGATTCCCCCCAAAGAAACACATGACAAAACCCATGTTAAAATATCCAGACTATTAACTACATTTCATCTTATAAAACCATAGAATCACAGAGTCATAGAGTTGTTTAGGTTGGATAAGATCTTTAAGATCATTAGGTCCAACTGTAAATGTAGTGCTGCCAAGTTTACCACTAAACCATGTCCCTAAGCACCACATCTACATGTCTTCTAATACCTCCAGAAAGGGTGACTTCACTACTTCCCCAGGCAGCCTGTTCTAATGCTTGGCAGCCCTTTCTGTGAATTTTTTTCCCTAATATTCAATCTAAACCTCCCCTGGTACAACTAGAGGCCATTTTTTCTTGTCCAGTCACTTGCTACATGGGAGAAGAGACTGACATCCACCTTGCTACTTTCAGGTAGCTGTAGAGAGAGATAAGGTCTCCCCTTGAGCCTTCTCTTCTCCAGACTAAACAACTCCACTTTCCTCAGCTGCTCCTCATAAGACTTGTGCTATAGGCCCTTCATGAGCTTTGTTTCCCTTGTTTGGACATGATCAAGCACCTCAATATCTCTCTTGAAGTGTGAGTCCCAGAACTAAACACACTATTCAAGGTGTAGCCTTGCCAGTGCTGAGTACAGGGGGATCATCACTGCCCTGGCCCTGCTGGTCACACTATTTCTGGTACAAGCTAGGATGCCTTTGGCCTTCTTGGCAACCTGTGCACACACTAACTCATGTTCAGCAGGCTCATGATCAGCAACCACAACAGGGGACAGCTTTATTTCTCTCAGAAGGGTCACATGGTCCCAGTTGTTGATGATAATAACCTGTTATCTTATTATTCACTGCCTAGAATGAAGCATCAAGGAGTTGTATTTGGGGAGCACAACCATGTTGTAAAAAAGCAGTGTAGAGCTAAAGACACTCTGCACTAAGCAATTTATAAATCAGTGTTAGTATCAGTAAGCAGTTAACTGGTGCTTTTACTCCTTTTCCCTTTTGTTTTAAGACCTCAAACATCCTTAATAGATTGGACTTCTTTAGGATCATAGTTTAGGTTAGAGTTAAAAAAAAAAAAGGTTATATTGACAAAGGAACTTAGCATAAAAAGTAAATCTGTTCATAAGTGTTTGTAAAGAAAATGTGGATTTTAAGTCTGGCATTTAATTTATAAGTAAATCATTTTCCAAAAAAATAAAAATGCATATTAAAATTATACAACATATTATATCCTCCTGTGCTTTTTGGAAATCCGACCCTGTATCATCTTCCCTTTCCACAAGAGTCTTGACTGATACAGCAGATGAAATGCTTGTGGTAGGCAGCTGCCCATCCTTGCTGCAGTGTTCAATGATTACTTTTGTCCCATATACAAATAAATGTGTAAAATCTCTTTTTTGAGTGCTAAGACCTTGAACTTATTTTTCTTATACCCATGTGCTAATACAGCAAATGAGAAATATTTCTGTAAATTAATATGAAGAAGTAAAACCAAAGAAAAAGCAGAATAATAATATAAAACATACTCTAGAATGTGATCTGTTTTTTTTAATCAAAACTATTACAGCATGAATTCTGACATTGATTTATAAGAACTAAACCATGTGTTGACAGTTTGCAGTGCAAGAATTATTAATAAAAACAGTGCAAAGGCAAAACTGAAAAAACCACAATTAAAAGACAAGTCTCGGTGGCTCACAAATGCATTGACTGTTTAAATTAATAGATCAGTTTAATTGTTAAATGTAATTTGCTCATTTCTTCTTTTCTCATAATGCATATAAAGCAGAGACCACTTTCTATCTTGTGTTTATTTGTGTTCTATACTTAAATAAATACACCCCATGGGTTTTCAATTCAGTAGTTATTCTGCAAGAATATTTTGGCATCCCATTGTTTTCTGCTGGCAGTTGTGATTATTTCTTGAAATTGGAGCAAGTATAGCAGGGATTCCTACCTCCTGCAGTTCTTTATGTAAAGCAAGTACTGGAGAAATAATCCTTTCAAGGAAAGTGCATAGAAATTGGTGTTTTATATCTTCATGTTTGAAACCCAGTATTTCTTAAATTGTTTAGTCTTTGTCTCATTCTTGTTAGTTTAGTACATCAAAGGCATAGAAACTGGAATGGCAACCAAAGAAGTTATTACTGACAAGAAAACTACAAACCCATTTTTTAACAAAGTTTGTTCCTCACATTCATTTAGGACTTAGAGGCAATTGAAGGCAACCTTTGAGCTTTTTTATCACATAATACCCAGCATTTTCAGAACAATTGAAAAAGACTTAGACACTTTTTATTAAATGTTCTTATTCTAGAGAGGACCTTTATTAAAACTGTCTCTGCCTTCTCTTCTTTAATGAAAGTAAAGGGGATGTAATGCAGATATTTTGAAAGAGATCTCAGAGAGTTTTATATTACTATAATCTTACTAGAAGTAGTGTTTTAATCCCTTTACTGCCTATCTATCTTTATTTTCAACCACCTCTCATTCTCCCTTCTCATTCTTGAATAAGATATCTAAATGGTAGCCTCTTATTTGCAGACTCCAGTTACTTCCTGGTAACAGGTGCAATTTCTGTGGGAGAATATCGCAGAATAACAATTTTCTTCTTTTATTCTTGTACTGCAGAGAATTACCCAATTGCTCTTCCTGCTGAATGAAAATCCTGAAATGGACTGTTTCTGTTGCAGTCAAAACTATTCTTGGTAAAAACAGCAGTCTTCAAACTTAGCACAGTAGGTTCAGCAGCACCTCATTTTCAGAAAAGGTTAGATATGATGATATAAATTGCTGATATATTGAACAATTGAAAAAAACCTGCAGGCTGACTTGAAAACATGATCAGGAAATAAAATGATTCTACTTTGGAAATAAACTATAGGACTGGATATATGTTGTTGATGATGACTGTATGATGTGAAGATGTTTCTAGCTTATTTCTTCTAGGTCTATTTTTATTTTTTTCTTATTCTTATAATGTTTTTGTACATATGTAGGTCTACCAAAGTAAAACCAACATATCTTCTGACTGATCTTTTACTATGTGTAATCAGCAAAGATTATGAAGGGGAAATCATACTTGACCAACCTGATATCCTTATGTGATGAGATGACTGGTGTGGTGAATGAGGGGACAGCAGTGGATGTTGTTTGTCTTACCTTTAACAGGCCTTCTGACACTGACTCCAGAAAAGGAGACACTGACAAAGTGATGAAGTATGGTCTGGAAATATGGGTAGTGTAGTGGACTGAAGATAGGTTGAACTGCTAGGCTCAGAAAGTTGTGATCAGCTGTACAAAGTCCAGCTGGAGACCAGTACTTGAAAGGTCAACGCTTTGGCCAGTACTGTTTGACAGCTGCATTAATGATCCCAGATGTATAAACTTTCATTATAGTGAAGGCAAACCTTGTTCATAAAGTTCATGGACCCTAAATCACTGTATTTGATAGCTAATAGCTTGTGTCCACTCTCTAGGCTTTAGTGTTTATCTGTAATGGGGGCTTAGACAGAAAGACATAAATGGCTACCTATACATATGTAAATCTTGAGCTGAATCCCACTTATGGAGATAATATCTCATAAGTTATAATTTTATATTAACAAAAATTCAAACAAGATGAGGATTTAAATGTTGTAATCTCTTCTCCCTGAGACAGAATTATGAAAAAGTCATTTACTTTATATTCAATGATATAATCAAGACAGAATTTTACATTGGTATTTGTAGTTAACGTCTATGGCTGTGAATATTAGCTGTGTCTCTTTCAATTCTTGACATGCAGAACTGTGGTTCCTCCAGGATTACCTTATAACTAAAGTGTGTGAGTTCTCATTTTGATCATTGCTGTTACGGTTTGAGCCCAGCTGGCAACTAAGTACCACTCAGCTGCTCACTCACACCCCTCCAAGTGGGAAGGGGAGGAGAATCAGAAGACGGTAAAACCTGTGGGTTGAGATAAAAACAGTTCAATAATTAAAATAAAGTAAAATATAATAATAATGGAGATAATAACAACACCAATAATTATAATAATAATAGAGAACAACAAAAAAGGGAGAAATAAATTTTCAGAAAACATAAGTGATGCACAATACAATTGCTCAGCACCTGCTGACTGATGCCCAGACCATGTCCGAGCAGCAAAAGAGTGGCCCCCTGCCAATTCCCTTCAGTTTGTATACTGAGCATGATTCTAAGGTATGGAATATCCCTTTAGCCAGTTCAGGTCAGCTGTCAGCTGTGCTCTTTCACAGCTTCTTGTGCTCCTCCTCACTGGCAGAGCAAGAGAGACTGAAAAGTCCTTGATTACAGTAAGTACTACTTAGAGACTATAAAAACATCACTGTGTTACAAATGTTATTCTCACACTTAAGCCAAAATGCAGTATTGTTCCAGCTACTAGGAAGAAAATTATGCTATCCTGGCTGAAATCAGAACAGTATCCACCTTCTATTCCATAACATTTATGTCATGCTCATATCCCACACTTTCCAATATGCCATCACCACCTCTCTGTCCCCCTCTTCTCACCTCCTGCCACTACCCCTTTTGTGCCAGTGAATTCTGGTCTCACCCTAAGTTTCCTATGCTATCCCCCCCTCCACCCCACCCCCAGTCTGGAAAATCACTTGTTTATACCTTCCTTTTCACTATGTGTTTACTGTGTCTTCTGCGTACGAGATAGAGTATGAATACCTTTACCACATCTAGTCCCTGTCTACCATTGTGTTGTATTTGTTTTTACTTTGTTTCTTGTTCTATCTCAGGATACACCCCTATGGTATTCACTGTCATTTTAAATTTTGCCTATGTCAGAATCATCCACATTCATTGAGCACTATTCTGGATTTTCTTTTATTCATCCCCACTGTATTTCATTTGGCATTTTGTCCAGGAAGATCACCATATGTTCTCTCTGATATTTTTTCTCAATGTGTATTGTATGAGAAATTAGTTAGCACAGGCTCCCGCAATGAAAATGTGCAAAACTGTCAGTTTAAAACCTTCTGTTATTCATTTGGACTTGCATATTGTGGGTGGCACTTGGGGGCTGGTTTGTTGATGCCTAAAAAAAGATGTGCCTTTTACAAATGAGAACTCTGCTACATGACAATACCTTGAAAGATTCAAATGAAGATTGAGTACTTATATTTTTGTTTTGAAATGTCTACAAGAAATCAGCAGTACTTATGCTTCCTTGCTGGGCTTACCTTATTCAGTTTATCCCAGAGTGAAATTGCAATTTCTTGTCCTTCCCTAGGCTTCTGTGTTGATAAAAGTAATGTGTGTTAATGAATTTGCAGTGAAAAAAATCTGCCATACACTTAAAAAAGTAGCTAAGGCTAATCACTGATGTTCAGCTGGGAGAGACTGGAATAATGACAGGGATGCTGTCCAACTTTCAAAACCTGCAGCCTCTGACAGTCAAAAATGAGAGAATACCCACAGCCTGGTTTGTTAAACCTCCTGAAAGAAGCAATGTATCCCTAGAGCAAAGTCTGCTTTTCCTCTCCCTCATTTTCCCCCAGACATACTGGTGTGCTGGTGAAATGATTCAGTCAGTGCTGGCAAAGGCTGAGTAGGATTTATTTCAAGAGGGTTATGCCTCAAACTGCTTTTCTCTCCTGTACGTTTGGAAGGTCAGAACACATCTTGGCCACTCGTCCTATGGGTCTTTTGTTTCTAACTCAGGTTTGGAGCTCCACCTTAAGAAGTCATTGTAGAAGCTGAAACATGGCCAAATTTTCAAACTAGGCAATTTTTTTCCAAGCTAATTTGCCTTCAGTTCCACTTGCAACATGGTACTGAAATTTCCTGACATTCAGCTCCTCTAAACTGAGGGGTCAAAGCATTAGTTTATATGATTAAAGGATAATGCCGATAAACAAAAGGACCCCTGGGGACCAGGGGAACTGTGGCAGGTGGAGGGACCCAAGAAACAAATGAGTAGTAGAGTACCTTGGCCTGGCATTTCAGTACAATCCATGGGGACTCTGGGCCTCGTGGGAGAGCCACTGGGAAAAGTCAGCCCAAGAAACTGCCTCCTATGAATGCCTACAGAATACAGAATACAGGAAACTTTGTGGGATGCACAGGGAACAGAATTTTGGGATTGTGTAAAATTAATTATCAGATGTTTTAAAGGAAATTTTGAGACTGTATGACACTCATCATGGGATGTTTAGTGAATGGAAATAGGCAAGAAAGGGGGACACTTGTCTATACTGGGGAGAAACAGGTGTGAGAAAATAAAGGAGGAATGGGGAAAGAGGCCAGCTGATTATAAACAAGGGCTGGCCAGTACACTTGTCTGAGCCCTGTGCCTGATAACTGCAAGCTACCCTATATTCTTATAAAGTCCCAACTATCTGTTTTGTGGTTATAAGCAGATGCTGCAGAAATTCAACCTGGACTTGGTGAAAGAGCAAGAGATCTGATTACCAGCAACTGGAGTGGAACCACAAGCCCCAGAGGCTTGAGAGCTGAGGCTGCACCAATTTAGGAAGACCTGGATCTTGGGTAGACAAAATGTCTAAGACCAGGTTCTGACAAGAGCCCTATTATGTGTATATTCAACTATTAGATTGTGATCCTTATAAGCCAGGCTGGGCTATTCAGGCCATTCTTGTTTGTGTGGGTGTTTTTTTGTTTAGGTGGAAGCCATAAAGATATCTTTTTCTGTGTCAGTCTTTGTGTCTTGCAATGTGTTTGAAGTGTGTGCACATGAAGGCATTTGTAAATGTTACACTTAGCCTTGACACTGCCTGGAGCTGGGGACATAGTACTGCCACAGCCCCACATCTACATGGCTGGGTTAGGAGTACTTTCTGGGTCCTGCTGACCTCTGGGTTGGGCACTCTTTAATACACAAATGCTAACAAATTAGAAAGTGTCAGCCAAGAATGATCTGCTTGTAACCCACAGCCCTGGGAAAGTAAGAGGCTCACAACTCCAATTTCAGGGGTTTAGTATTTTTTTAATTTAATTTAATTTTATTTTTTTTTTTAAGATGGTTTCTGAAGTTAGTGGAAATAATTACTTTTGTGGGGCACAATTCTAGTGATGAGGCTGAACAGGAGAAATCCCATGTTCTACAGCAAACATGGAAAAAGATAGACAATGTGATTTAAGAGAAATCCCAAACAAGTGTACAAGACACTTCACAAGAAGCCCATAAGAGATATAAACCTGTTAAATGCATAGAAGTTTATTGCTGTTTTTTACAAAATGTAAATGAAGTTTTTATCATTCCTTCTTAGCTTTTTCTTTTTCTGTCTGTGTTAAGCTTATAGGGCCTTAAGGTCATGTTACCAATGTGTTTTTAAGCTGCACACAATTGCCCTCAACCCTGTAAAGCATTGCACAGCAGGAGAGTATTTATGACCTGTCACAATGAAAGCTACTGTCTCATGAAGCTCAACAGGAGTCCAAGTATAATGCAGCAGTTATGAAGAATATGAAGGTACAACGTTGGGATAACATATTTAAACATCACATTACTATGGCTTTGAACATAACATTTTTCAATCCATACTTTCCACTCAGAAGTTAAGCTGCATGTGTTCTCGGCAGGTTGCTGAAATAGGAATTTTATTTATCTACTACCTATTATTTTCTTAGCAAAATTAGCAACCTACATCCCATTATTTGGGTGGATTATTAACCTTAACTACTGAGATTCAAGGGCACTTCACAAGGTATTTCTCACTTAGTGGTCATGGTGCCCAACAATTTGTTTTACTTTTTTTTAAAGAGCAACTTATCACATAGTTTTATATTAACTTCAGAGCAGGTCTTTGTGCAACAAAATTTGTTCCAGTTATATATATAAAGAAAGGGATATACATTCACATCATCTGAAAATAAAAAAGCCATTAAAGTGATGCTGCATATCAAAAAAAATATTTTGTTCCACAGCATAGTCCTTTCACAATATGGCAAACAAACGTTGGTATGATAAATGAAGAATTTTAGTGTCACTTTCTGAAAACACTTTTCACCAACAATATCACTTTCTTTCCTCCAATAAGAAATATGTAGGGGATTAGATATAAAAATTATAAAAACAAAGTATAATATAGTAAATTGTGCTCTTTTTATTTATTTATTTATTTATTTTCTTTATCTTGCTATTATCTTGCTGATGTCTTTCTCTTTCTGTTTACAGTCTTACAGATTTCTTGGTTCTACATTTTGGGTGCTTCATATGAAATGCTTTTTATGAAGATCTTGCCCTTTTTTTTCTAGCCAGCAATCTACTGAATATCCGTCCTTTGAAAATCCATCATTTAAAAATTTTAAACCCTAAATTATGACATACTTTTAAGGTGTCAGGACATGTGATTTTTTTTTTTTTTTTACATTAGTTTTGATATCATAAAAACTTGTTATGAGTACTCCTTTATCTATTTGTGTAGAATCCATCATGCCCATGATTAGAATCATGACTTAGCATTGCATACTGATGATTTATCCAAGCTGTCAGTGGTTTACAGCCAATCAAGTAAATATCCTACAATGCTAAACATTCTTTAATTTACAAGTAGATAGAATATCTGTTAATGCAGACTAACAACTTTGGATCAATGTCAGCTGTCACTTGATTAATATGTACATAAAGCAGCTGATCACAGAAATTTTCTACCTTTTCCGTTTGGTTTTTGTATTTGTTCTTCACAATTAGTCATAGTCACTCAATGGCTGCATATGATGAAGTCAGCAAAACAGACCTTAGCAGGGTGTTAAATGCTGGGCAAAATAAATAGAATTTGTTTAGTGAGGTATATAGAAGAAAAATGGAAATGACATTGCTATTTTTACATTAATTTTTTATCACTTTTTTAACTCGGGTGAGGTACAGTTTCTCCCTTAAAATGCGATTACATTATTTTCACTAATACTTAATGATGCTGACCCTTTTATCGCTACCTGGTTAATAACATTTTCTCATCTTTTTCTTAATTNTATTTTGTTCCACAGCATAGTCCTTTCACAATATGGCAAACAAACGTTGGTATGATAAATGAAGAATTTTAGTGTCACTTTCTGAAAACACTTTTCACCAACAATATCACTTTCTTTCCTCCAATAAGAAATATGTAGGGGATTAGATATAAAAATTATAAAAACAAAGTATAATATAGTAAATTGTGCTCTTTTTATTTATTTATTTATTTATTTTCTTTATCTTGCTATTATCTTGCTGATGTCTTTCTCTTTCTGTTTACAGTCTTACAGATTTCTTGGTTCTACATTTTGGGTGCTTCATATGAAATGCTTTTTATGAAGATCTTGCCCTTTTTTTTCTAGCCAGCAATCTACTGAATATCCGTCCTTTGAAAATCCATCATTTAAAAATTTTAAACCCTAAATTATGACATACTTTTAAGGTGTCAGGACATGTGATTTTTTTTTTTTTTTTACATTAGTTTTGATATCATAAAAACTTGTTATGAGTACTCCTTTATCTATTTGTGTAGAATCCATCATGCCCATGATTAGAATCATGACTTAGCATTGCATACTGATGATTTATCCAAGCTGTCAGTGGTTTACAGCCAATCAAGTAAATATCCTACAATGCTAAACATTCTTTAATTTACAAGTAGATAGAATATCTGTTAATGCAGACTAACAACTTTGGATCAATGTCAGCTGTCACTTGATTAATATGTACATAAAGCAGCTGATCACAGAAATTTTCTACCTTTTCCGTTTGGTTTTTGTATTTGTTCTTCACAATTAGTCATAGTCACTCAATGGCTGCATATGATGAAGTCAGCAAAACAGACCTTAGCAGGGTGTTAAATGCTGGGCAAAATAAATAGAATTTGTTTAGTGAGGTATATAGAAGAAAAATGGAAATGACATTGCTATTTTTACATTAATTTTTTATCACTTTTTTAACTCGGGTGAGGTACAGTTTCTCCCTTAAAATGCGATTACATTATTTTCACTAATACTTAATGATGCTGACCCTTTTATCGCTACCTGGTTAATAACATTTTCTCATCTTTTTCTTAATTATGCCTGACTTAGTATAGCAATGTAGGATTCAGTGATGTTTTTCTTTTTCCAGCATAGGCATTATGCTTTAAAACTGTGTTTCATACCCAGTGACAAAACTCAGAATTTGTTCTATTATTACAAAACTGATTAGCATTTTGCAGGTTACTCTGATCCACTGTAAGTAGTGGTGCACAAATGGTTCTGTGATTCTGTGTGGCACTGCGTGTTTACTGCTCATCAGAGATGTTGTGAAGAGTAAGGAAAATGTATGAAGACAGCTCAAACTTTGAGGCTGGTGTAGTGCAGCACCACAGTAAGCTGCTTCTTGACCTGTAGAGAAAACTCAGATATCTGTCCTCTCTCTATAGAGCTCACCTCTTCTGGGATAGCATGGTTCCTTGTCTTGTGCTTTCAGTGTCTGCTCAGAGATAGCTAGTGCTCCTAGCTTTAGGTAAAGTGCTGGTTTCCTAAGTTCCTTACTACATTCAGAGGACAGAATGTCTCAATATGGAGATGTAGATGACTGCAGGTAATCTCACCTTAACAAACTAATAAAATCCTATATAACCCATCTTATTATTAGAATGCTTTGCAAAAACAGGGAAGGATTGTTTATTATGGTTTTACTTCCATTTTTTTTCATTGAATTTAGATTTTTTCCTTTGAATAACTTAATTTCTCTTCAAACTTCCCCTTTTATATTTTTGAAGTAAATAGTATTGAAGTCCTCCAAACCCCTTATGCGCCTACTTGTTAAACCATAGAAAAAAAATGTATTTCTGTAATAGATTTGCTTTTGAAAATTACAGTGTTGCTACAAGCACTATAATAAACGTTTTGAAAGCTTTTTTTAACTCTGTTATTCTTTCTTCCTGCCTGGATCATTTTATGAACAGATAACATTGGAATGAAAACTAAAGCTCTCAAATCAAATTTTTGTAGCACAGATTTGTACATACTTTTTAAAATTTTATTTCCCACAATGGCTACTGAAGATTTAAATATTAATGTGATTTTAATATTGCATACAAAAAGACTGAAGGTTGAGACCTTCTTATATCTTAATGTAATTCCTGCAAAGCAAGAAACAGGCATTATCAAGACTTGATTTAGCTAGTGGCATGTCAATGAAAAATAACAAATCTGAGCACACTGCCGTGAAGAATGTTGAGTTACTCTTTCATTTTTCACTCCAATCTCATAACCTCAGTGGCATACAGTTCATGAAATGCATTGTCAAAAATACATAGTACCATTAAATATTTTATCTGATTGTCAACGGTGCTGCAAAAAGACTGAATGTTAAACTGAGTCCTCTTAAAAAAATAAGATACTCTGTGCTTTCCAACTCTGTTTCTCCAGATTAAAGTTTTCTGCCAGCATTTTCTTTATAAGGAAAATGAAGCAAGTCTCTCTATTTTTTTTTCTGTAATGATACTGAAGAAAGTCTATACCTCTGTAGGGAGGCTGCTGAAGTCCCTAAAACATGAAAGTGAACCCTTTGACTGCAAGCCTGCTGATATGATCTCTGGTTAGCAATTGTTTTCTTGTAAGGAAAATTTAAAATATTTTATTAGATGGATAGACAGTAAGGAAATTCTGAGTTACAATGTGTGGTAAGGGAGGGATTACAAACCATTATCAGTAGTTTAGGAATTCCTTATTTCCTCAACTCTTATTAAATCAAAACTATTCTACACCAGTTTCTTAACATGTGTCTTCTTTGTTTATCTTGTTTTGCCTGTGGCAGTTGGGACATTTAATGAAGTTCTTGGCCTTCTTTAACATTCCATTTTTTTTTCTCTGGATGTTTTCCCCTACCCTGTTCTATACCACTGACATTTGTGTGCAGTGTGGCCACCAACACATTTTAAAAGCCTTTTGAAGTCTACGTTGCATCTGATACAAATGAACAGAGAATTCTCACTGTTCGTACAAGCAAATAGCCAGATTCCTATAAATCTGTAGTCAAGATTTTTGTACATTGTGTTCAAAAGAGATTTTTAAGGTGGCACTGAAAAGGTAGTACCAAGCTGACTTTATGTAAGCTTAAAAAAAACTTTTCCCAAGTGTGAAAGATAGTGTGGGGAAAAGGATTTTGTCTGAAAATCTGGTAAGTTAGTCCTGAAGGAGAATATGTAGATTATCTAAACTTGACTCCTCTGCCCAGCCAAGCTTACGTTACTATGAGTGTGAGTTTTTATAACTTTGTATAACCTTATAATGTAAACACATATAATCTTTCGATTTGTGATTGGAGAAGAGCCTCTAACTTTCTTAAGCACTCGTATAACCTGAACTGTAGGCGGTTATTGACTGTGGGCAGAGGAAAATGCAGACGTTTTGTTCAGTTAGACAGCTGGTCACATATAAAGTGTATGTATGTGATGTATACAGGACAGATAAAAATTGCCAGCATGTATGGTCAGAGGAGTCTTGCCTCCACAAGGAAGACTGCAGAAAGGACTCCTGTTAACACCCCTTAAATGCTGACTGACATTCTGTCCCAGAGCTTTCTTGTTGAGCTGTATCCTGTTCCAAGGATCCAAACACATTGCTGCTGTTTGTGTGCTAAAACTACAATATGATGGAACATGGAGTGAGAGCTTTTCTCTTTTACTGGCTAGACGCTATCTTTTTATAACTTGGAAAATAAAGCCTAGCATCTCGAAGCCATGATTTCTTTCACTATTCATATTAACTGATTTTTTGCTTTCCAGCTGCTAGCTGTGATGTAACTGTCAATGAATTTGTGTTAGTCCACATTTAAGATGACAAGAAAGTTGATTATAGCATTATAGAATGCAGCTAAGTTTTCATAAAACTAAAGGTGACTTTGTTAACACCTTGCCTAGGTGGCAGATATACTTTTTGTTGGGCGATGATCCTCCAGGTGGTATACTGTTCTATCTGCATTATTCTATTAATAAACCATCTGTTGCTATATCTGGGCTCAGGAGCTCTTGATCAGTGTTCAGTAAATAAAAAACATTTTTGGGGGATTGGGAGAGAACTTTAATTCAAAATTATTGTAAGGGCTTTTTGCTTGTACAACCCTTTTGCTAGGTCAAAAGTGTGCAAGGGAGATTATAGGAAGCTGACATTTCTATTGTTTATAGAGGGCTGGAAACTAGTTTTAAACAAATATCACTCCAGCTTCAGTTCATGAATCCATTGTCTATGCAGGCATATGAGGTGCATGGCTCAAGGATTTCATTTCACTACATCAAAAGCAATGAATTCTTGACTTGTCATTGCAATTTTTCATGTTTTCAAGTTTCTCTGTTTTCCAAGTATCCAAGCAAGCTCATCTCTTCTAGCTACTGCTACCGGCTTCAAAAGACAGCAACAAACCTCAGTTGGGATTCACACCTAATGAAAACATAAAAGGTGAGCATTAATAGCTACAGCCGTTCAAATGGGTCTTTTACCCATGGGCTTTGCATGTTTTGGAACAAACCAGACAATGACATAATATTACTTTTACTTCCTTTGTGCTGTATCTTTTTTGTAGTCTCTGGCAAATTTTTCAGGAAAAATTTTCTGGAGAAGAGTATAACTTCAGTAGCACTTCCCAACGCCTCCAACACCCGCTAAGATTTTTCTAGCTAGTGAGCTCTAAACAGATTCCTACATTTTCTGTTGTTGTAGTTTGAACCCAGCCAGGCAGCACGTTCACTCACTCAACCCCTCCTTCCTGCCCCCCCCCCTTTCCTCCTCACTCCCAGAGGAGTGGGAGGAAAATGGGCCGAAGAACTCCCACTGGTCAGATAACAACAGTCCAGTAACCAAGGTACAACACAAATCACTATCGCTATCACCAACAATAATAACAATGACAAAGAAAACAAGGGAAGAAGGTACGATACCACCCGCCGAAAACGAGCCCGACCGGGAAGTTCCCCCTCCTTCCGGGTCACTCCCAGTTACCTCCTGGGCATGACGTGCTATGGTATGGAATACCTCTTTGGTCAGTTTGGGTTCTGTCCCTCCTTTCTCCCGGCCCCCCTTCTCCCCGGCAGAGCATGAGGCTCACAAAGTCCTTGGTCAGGGCAAACATCGCTCAGCAACAACTAAAAACATCGGCCTTATCAGCCTTGTTCCCAGGCTAAGTCAAAACACAGCTACTAAAGAGAAGAAAAACTGACTGCAACTGCTGAACCCAGGACATCTGTGTATTTTAGCATCACAAAAAGAGCACCCAAGTACAGACCTGTTAGAAGTGTGAGAATAATTGCACTTGCCTATAAGCACATGTTAATGATTTAAACAAATTATTTCTGTTTGTATCTATTCTATAGTTGGCTTCTACAGCATCTCCTGAAATTCTGTTTGGCCACCCAAAGGATATATAAAAAAAAATGTTTAGGTTTCCTCTATAGAGATGTTCAAATGTGTTTCCTTAACTTTTTCTGATTGTTTTATGTATTTTTGAAGTATATGTTGGTATATACTCAGGAAATTATTTTATTGTTACAGGAACACAAACTATGGACAAGTCATCCAGAGAATAGTCACAGTTAACAAATAATAGTACTGAATTACTAGAACTACTAAATAGCACACCCCCCTCCCCAAAAATAGAATTACAATCTGTTTGCAAGAAAAAGGCTTTGTTAGTTTTAGTCAGAGCAGGGTTTGACTGATGAAAGTTTTATTCTTCTTGCATATTTATTTAGCAGAGCTTCTACCCGCTGCTAGTATGAATATCTGGTAGCAACAATGAAAACACTGTTGCTCACAGTGCAGTTTTACTTCTATTTTTATTAATGTTTTATTAGGGAAAACTACCCTGTAAGTTAAAAAAAGAGCAGATAACAATTTTTTTTGCAATATATTTTTATTACTAATACAATTACAGCAGTGACTAAAAATAATGCTATGCTCAGGGGACTCGAGTATAGGGGTATTAGCAGAGAGAAAGTGGTTACCCTTTTACCCTTACACTGTTCAACTCAATAAAATAAAATTACAGTTGTAGGAGGATAACAGGATTAATGTAGAGTCATCATTTCCTGCAGCATTAATCCTTTAAATTTGACCTTTCAGGAGTTCATTATGCCAAAATTGATAGATCATGCTCATAAGAAAAAGTTACCTAGAATACCTGATAACCATTGAGGTAACTAAACAAGCATCTTGAGACAGTGCCTGTATATATTTAAAATAGGTGTGTTTTTTTGTGCACACACACATATATATATGTATAGAATCATAGAATCATAGAATAGTTAGGGTTGGAAAGGACCTTAAGATTGTCTAGTTCCAACCCCCCTGCCATGAGCAGGGACACCTCACACTAAACCATGCCACACAAGGCTTCGTCCAACCTGACTTTGTACACTGCCAGGGATGGAGCATTCACAGCTTCCTTGGGCAACCCATTCCAGTGCCTCACCACCCTAACAGTTAAGAATTTCTCCGTATATCCAACCTAAACCTCCCCTGCTTAAGTTTGAACCCGTTATCCCTTGTCCTGTCACTACAGTCCCTGATGAAGAGTCCTTCCCCAGCATCCTTGTAAGCCCCCTTCAGATACTGGAAGGATGTTATGAGGTCTCCAAGCAGCCTTCTCTTCCTCAGGCTAAAGATCCCCAACTTTCTCAGCCTGTAGGAAGAGGTGAGGTGATTTTACCACTGACTTGATGTACAATTGGACAAGGGTATATAAACCGGTGAGGCTTAAATTAGGAGCTTTTTTGTTGTCAAATTCCTTGTTTGATGGAACATTGTCCTGATAACACTCGAATCATAACACCTTTGCCCAACTTTGCTTTCCATGGGTGTGTCCCACATGATGAATTTATGCCTTTCCTCACATTGTTTTAATTCTTCATTAATATTAGTAAATGCTATTTATTCCACTGAAGACATCAATTTGGAAACTATTGTCATATATTGCCATATATGCTGTCCACACAGCAGAGACATTATTGTTGTTTGAAAGGTACTTCCTAAATCATCTCTGTATAGTTTGTTTTGATACTGACTTGTCTCAAAAATGCCGTAAGGCTTTATAGTCAATACTTAAGTCCCTAAAGAATCCTCTCTGGCTGAGGATCCCTGTCCTGTTTCTTTTAATTGCCACTTAAGTATATAAATATAGATATAGTTATGATGGATATTAGCATGATGTTTAAAAAATATAAAAGGAAATGACAAATTTATGACACCTCAATGTAAAGACAGGTCACAGAATTTAAAAAAAAGCCCCTCTATTCCTGGTCTAGATAACTAATGGGGTGGTTGAAAAGCATCAGGAACTAAGGAAGACTGATGTCATACCTTCAGGGGGATGGAAATAATGTAGAAAAACAATGCTCTCAGATCAATCAACCCAACCAAGAGAGCTGCTTCCAGGCCTTTAATGAGTGCCAAGCCTGATTTCAACTTCAGAATTCACTTGTGAAGAATTACAGAATATCCGTTACACAAGTGCCTTCCAGCAATTGTAATCTGTTCATCTTCACAACCCAGTGGTCTGCATTGGTCACTGCATCAAAGTTGTGTTTAAAAGTCAAAATCAACTCTGCAATTCACATCCCAAGACATCTTAGGTCTCTGCAAGAATAATGATTGCCATATACAGATGACAATCATCTGGATTCCAGCTTCTGTAATCAAGAATATCACTGTCTAGATTATTGTGAGCTACCCACTGTTAATTTTAATAATTAAATATTTTAATCACCTCCCTCTTTTGTGAGATCTCACGGTCTGCATGGGATACCAACTTTTAGAAATTTCAGTGACCCCTTCCACTCACTCATTATCTATTGAAAGCCTTAACAGTTAATTTTTTAATCTAGTTTCTTGTTATTCCCTATCTTCTGAAGGTTGAAATGACATTGTCAAGCTGTAGCATAATGCATAAATTTATATTAGAGGATTGGGAGGAGGTTGTAAACAAAACTTAAACTTCAAACCTTTAAGTAGTTTACAAGTTAGTGATCAAAATGCTTATTACTGTCTCCCTGCTATTTTCCCCTTCAAGTTAAGGACAAACTCCATCCTGCTTCTGTGAAATGACAGCTCTGGAACACACTTAGCACGCTGAAGTGTTGGTGGATGCCTTAAAGTTGAGGCATCAAATAATCATTGATGTGTCTGAATGTTTTGAAATAGTTTTGAGTTTGTTCCCTAATGTCAAAAGCAAGAAAAATATGACCAGTTAACTGAAGTGGCAGTGTGCTGTTTAGAGAGTTGGAACACAGTAAATGCTCACCTGCCTATTGCTAATTGGGGTATTCAGCAGATAATCCTATGACTGATGCAGTTTAAACTTTTTTTGTTATAATATTTGCCGGTGACCTATGATATTGATAAAAGCTCATTTGTTGTGAAAACTATTATCCTCACACTTTTTCGCAGATGAGTAACTTTTATAAACCCACAATATACTGATTCATTATGTAATTAATCTATCATAACCCTCTTTGAAGACGTTTTGAAAGACAGTGCCTATCTGACTGTGATTTTTAGAATGTAATAGTAATCTGTTTTAATTCTTCATATTTTCTTATCAGTACATACAGGTTATACTACAAATGAAGGATCCCATATTAAGTTCTGGAGACCAGCTATTTCAAATTCTTCCTTGCTTGGATCAGAGTACTTCTCATGAATATGTGTTTGTGAAACTCAGATCTTTGACAGTTTCATTCTTGCATTGAAATTAAGTGTCTTGCAAATTTTGTGTATTAAAATTAGCCAGGGTTAGACTGGTTCTGATAAATATCTTTGCAGACTAAGTTATAAAATGTATATTAAATCTCTTTCAACAAACTTTAAAGCTCTTTATGCTGTGACTTGTACTAAGTTTCTTTTCATTTCAGATTTCCTTTTTTTCTTCTTCTATAATATAATATGTAATTAAAACAGATTTTGACTAAAATTAAAGACAATTTAAAACTAAGATGACTAAAGATTACAGAATGACTGAGGGTGATGAATATTAATTATTATTGGAGATAATGGGTGTGTATCTTGGGGCTATATGGTACTTAAGTATTTAGCACCTCCTCAGACAACACTAAGTATTTCTGATGGCAATCCTGTTCTGGGAAAAACACTGATTGTGGAAAAGCATCCTTGATGAATTCTTAGAAAATATTTTTATGCAGTTTAAGCTTTTTTCTGTTTCTTTTGTTACCTGAAAGGTATAACACAAACCGCTGCTGCTACCACCAATAATAATAATAATGATAATGGAAATAACAAGGGAATAGAATACAACCGCTTACCACCCACTGACCAATACCCAGTCTGACCCGAGCAGTGATCTAGCCCTTCTGGGTAACTGCCCCCAGTTTATATGGTGGGCATGATGTGCTATGGCACGGAATACCTTTTTGGTTAGTTTGGCCCAGGTATCCTGTCTCTGCTTCCTCCTCCCTGGCAGAGCATGAGACTCAGAAAATCCTTGGTCAGAGTAAATATGACTTAGCAGCCACTAAGACCATCAGTGTTATCAGTGCTGTTCCCAGGCTGAAAGTCAAAAACAGAGAGCTGCACCAGCTACTAAGAAGGAGAAAAACGTCTGCTACTGCTGAACCAAGGACAATCTGTTAATGTCTTTCCTTCCAGATGAGAATAAGAAACCTCCTTTTTGTTTTGAAGTTCTAAATGTACATGTAGTTAAGCAGTTGTAGCTCTTTTCATGACTGAAGCTTTGAAAGGCTCATCAGATACAAGGAACTGGATGTCATTTTACACATTATTGTCAATGTCATCTTTTTCTCTTTCATGTATCTATATAACTGACAGCAGTTGTGTTGTACACACACAATTCATATGCAGCATAGTGGAGTATTAAAATCTACCTTATTTTTTGACTGGTAGCTGCTAGTCTGTCTATGACTTCTGTAATTATTTGGCCTCCTCTTAACATTTTAACTTAAGGAATACAGCTACACTCCTTTAGGAAGAGGAAGAATAAACCATTAGCGAGAAAGTCAGTGATGGGCATTTTCTGCTACAGGGAATCCCTAACAAAGATTTAGTATACTCGGCTGCTATGCATATCTATTAAAAAAGGAGAGAGAAGATTACATCCAAGCCATGCCTAGGTTAATGCAAACTGGTGAGTATTTTTCTATGACAAGAGCCCTTTACCCAAAAAACATTGTACTTTTAGCAAAGGTGTGCACACATTTTGTGTAGTTTACTCAGCTGTGTGATTCATCCACTTCTATTTATTTTTATTCTACCCTTATCACTTATTTCTCTTATTTGTTTTGAGTGTTATTCATGATGGAAAGAGAACGTTTAAATTTATTTATTTATTTTTATTTGTTTTGTTCCCATAACAGGCAGTAGGTCAGAAAACAACTGATACTGCTTTCCTGTTCATGGTATCACTCTGGTCTCTGTGAACTTGTTATTCTTGAATCAATTTTTCTGCTCAGGGTAGAAATCCAGACTGTGTATATAGTCAAGGGCTATATAAATAAACTCTTCAGGGGCAATTCATTCAATGTTTACTTTAAAGACACTTTTGGTGGGGCATGGGCTTTCAAGATTTGTGTTTCCCTCTCCGTGACTTGTAAGGACATGGACGGCTGGTTTAGGTTAGCCACAGAAAGGCATGTGGGTGGGATCCTTCCCAGGTGCCTCCACTGATTCTAGAAACTGAGAGGCTCTTGGGAAGGCTGGATCTACCATCAAAGTTAAGGAATGAGAAAATCTGGACCTAGCTAGCAAATCTTGTGTCTGTGCTACATGATTATGAACCTGTAGCAGCCTGGGCATGCTGAACTTCCTTGTTTCCCAGTGCACTCTAACACCCAATGTTCAGCAGTCTGTGTGGTGGTTACTACCACAGGAATATTTACAAAAAATAAGTCTTTTGTTCTAAGGCCTAAAGGGGTAAATAGGTCAGTCTTTTCTCCAAGTTCTGCTTTGTTCCCCCTGCCCCTTCATGTTGATATGTACCTAAGGACCAAGTGGTTTCTTTTGCTTGGAGTTCCTGAGATGCAATTTGTCCTTGTGAGCTATAGCAAAGGCCCAGCATCTCCAGTCCCATTTAGTTCGTTTCAGACAATGTTGCTATTTTGACATTGCTGCTATCTTATTAGCTCAGCCAAGATTTTTCTTCTGACAAGCAGTAGAATAGGCCGTTTGAAGCTGCTAACAATTTCAGAAGTAGTCTTAACAGTACTTCCTTAAACAAGGGATGCTTCTTCACAGCTCTTTTTCTTCCACCAAAACTATTTTCAAAACACAACCAGCTCAGATGATTGCTCCACATTCACAGCAATTTTCACTTAATTTGCTCACAGTCATGGAAATTAGTGTAGCCCTAGGAGGACTCATTCAGCACCATTTATTAGAATGCTTTGCTGTAGAATAAATTGCAGTCCTTCCAGTTTCATAGCATGGGGACTGTAAGCATTCTTGGAGCTGGGAACGCTGCTAGGAATGCTAATAGAAGAGTCTTGTTTGTGATGCTCATCTTGTCTGAAATTTTTGAAAGCTATCCCTAATGTCTGTAAGGCACAGATGCTTGCAGTTTCTATTTTATGTATGCTTGATGTGTTCCTGATGTGAAGTGTATTTGGGCAGCAAGACAATTCTCAGACCTGTCCAAGATCTTGTTGCAATTAAAAGGACATACTTCTAGGTGGTGGATGTGGCTCATGAAGCTATCTCCCTGTAGGTCAGTACATTTCTGCTTGTGGACTATCTTCAGACATGTTAGCATTTTTTAATTTTCAGTTCAATGACAGAAAGATGTCTGTTTAGTAAGCTGGAAAAAAGTGAGCATCTCTATATAGTGGGATTTTCTTTTTTTTTTTTTTGAGATTGGATGCATTTTTTATATTTGTCTGTGAATCAGCAAGGGAAATTTTAGTTTGCTGACTTGCAGAGGAAACTCTAATTCTTGGATGAGGTGAAGCTTGAGTATTTACTCTTAGGACAAACAAGGGAAAAAACTGAAGGTCAGGAACTTGGAAAATCAAGCAAAATCATTTGCCTAAATCTCTCTCTTCAGTGAGATATTGAAAAGGAAGTTAAACATCATTCTAATTATTATTCTTGATGGCTAAATTTTTTGTACTGAAACATCACAAACATTCCTTGGTTTAAAGATTTTGTTATTGAGGAAGTGATGATCTTCATGTAGGTTGTATTCCTCTAGTTATTTATTTGATTAGTTATTTTACTGAAAACCTGCATGGTCACTTAATCCATTTAGTAGTTCTACCAGTTCCCTGTTGGAATCCTGTTGCTTTGAAATCACCTCTCACAGATCTTAAATGTTTATAACAGAAGAGGGGCACTTTCAGCAGTACCTACTGCGAGACAGAGTTATTTGTGTCCCTAATACCCTTAAACAATTTGGACAAAAGAGAATGTCTCTTATGGAGGCTTGGACAGGGCCTGCAAAAACAGTTGTCAGGCTTTTTTATGGTTAATGGAAAGAGAGATGTTTTTGCAGATACATTTGAAGTTGAAACCTAATTTTAGAAGCTTTCAATCATTTTCTGCATGTCTCTCCCCACTGAATAAAGGACTCTGAGGATACCTGTCTTCCCAGCTAAAACTGGATGTGGGGATACCCTCATTAAGCTTTCATATCACATAGATATTTTTAAATGTTTAGGGAATGCCTTTTTCCTTCTGGCTGTAATCCATCTATCAGAAAATCATAATGCATTTATTTTAGGATTGCCGTGAATCAATGTGTGTGGTTTTAAGCTGTACTGTTACTATTTGTATGACATTGAAAGAATATAAAGCTGGTCCTTTAAAATTTCTATATTTGCATAAGACTAAGACTTCCAGTAAAAATTGTCTAAACAATTGAACTTTAATCAATATTTTCATTCCTAAGCTACAAGGTAGGGCAACAAACTTCGCAATTCTTTTTTTTTAGGCCGTCACAATATTACGTGAAGCTGCATAGGGTGTAAGACATATAACTGATCTGTTGAGGCTTTTTTGTTGGTTGGTTTGTTGAAGTATTTGTTTGAAAGTACTGTTCTATGATTTAAGGCTTCAGAAAATCTTGTACATAGAGATATGTTTCTTGTTGCTCTTATTTTAAGGAGAATTCAGATGACAGTAAAATTGAGCAGAAGCAGACTTCCAAAATGGCAGAAAAAGATACAATTGGGAATAAGTAATGCTAAATACCTGCTTCAAAAAGCCAACATTGGACTAATTTATAGTACAATTGAAAAAATATTCCTTTTGTGATTTATGTGTGGTTTTTAGTCAGTAATGTTTACTATTTCTGAAGTGTAGTCAATGTGGATCTGCCAAGACAGTTTAATGTAGAGGTGAATTCTTACAAAGTTTTTATATGTCTTCCATTTCTTTTCTGTTGTTATCATCCCTCCAAATTTAAAAAATGCTTTCAGAAAAAAATTAAAATAATTTATACATTGTTGATGTTGATACATCGATGAAATACCAACATTTGGAAAACATCTACATGTGAGGATAAAATAAAAGCAAAGGCTTGATGGCCAACAGCATAATTGCTTTAGTTGCTGTCAGAAAAGGAAACAATGGTGAGAGCTTAAGTGAGAATATCATTTGGGTAGTAAACTGAGCTAATCTCTCTGAAGTGTTCTAAGTAGGTGAAAATACTTTTCTGAAAGAATCATGTTTCCTCCTGGAGTTCCCATGATTTCACACCCAGCCACCAGTTGCTACCTATCCTCTGTCACTTATTGCTGATCAGTCCAAAACTACCCTTTTCTTCTGCTCTTCTATCTAAATGTCTCCTATAGAAAATTGCTTTTCTAACTTAAACAATAAAATAAGAAATTAGATACATGAAATATACATGCTACTCTCTAGTATATGATCAAAAGACATTTTGGCAAAAAGGATTTAATGTTAACTAAAGTTGGCTTACTAAAAGTGGCAAAGAAGTGAGATCTAACGTAAAAATTTTACACCTCCTGAACTGTTTCTGATTTTATTGTAAGAGACAACAGTCAGATGTGAAAAGCTGGAGCAGAAAAACATCACATATAATCCACTGAATATCTCCCATGGACATTTAGGAGGCTTGGAATAGGTCTGTACTGATCAAGGCTGACCTTCTATGCATATCAGGAACTGTATTTTGCATCCAGTGAATTCAACATATCCTGCTTATACAGGTTTCTTTTAGTGAGTACCCACCAGTACTGTGGGTGGCATAATGCAAACATTGGAATGCTCATATTAGAGATCGGAGAATAACGGAAAATTCACTGATTCCTTTTCCAAAACTGATTCTTTCATCTGGAAGATGTATGAGGTCTAGATTCCTAAGGGTTCTTGATGTATTATTTGCCTGCATGTTCCTGGCATGGGGCTGGCTGTGAATACACTTTGTCTGTTATTCTTTCCTACTTCTACTTAGGCCAGAAAAAGACCCTCTTTAATATGGCCTAAGACTTAAGAATGTAAATATACTTTGCACTCAGATTTAAAGCTTGCTCTTACTTTTCAGTGCTAATTCTGACCATGCACAGGTTATCTTCCATTTTTTAATGAAGCCTGAGTTATTTTAACCTCATTGAAGAAAATAATAATAATAACAACTGTCTTCTGTATTTTTATAATAATGGTATAATTATGTTTTTTTTTCATCATTAAAGTCTCATTTGTAAACACCTCTGAAATATGTATTTATATATAAATGTATCTTGTTTAATTATTAGAACACAGTTTAGCCACATGTTTACAGCACATTTAAACTGATTTATTACGGTTTTTGTAATACAGGTAAATGAACACTATNAACCTCATTGAAGAAAATAATAACAACTGTCTTCTGTATTTTTATAATAATGGTATAATTATGTTTTTTTTCATCATTAAAGTCTCATTTGTAAACACCTCTGAAATATGTATTTATATATAAATGTATCTTGTTTAATTATTAGAACACAGTTTAGCCACATGTTTACAGCACATTTAAACTGATTTATTAAGGTTTTTGTAATACAGGTAAATGAACACTATTAACTTCAGTATTTTCACAGCATAGCAAGCATTTGCTTTTGTTTTACAGGGTTAGGCTTTGCAATTGCTTGCATTTGCTTGTGATATAGTCTCCAGTGAGCCGAGTAACAGTAGACCTGCTGGACAGCCAACTCCTAGCTAAAAAAGGAAGAATAACAACAATAAAAGAAGCAATAAAAATATTGCAGATTGACAACTACTGCTTTTTTTAATTTCTATTGTAAAGTGTATATCAGCTTTGTATATCAAAAAAACTGAAGTCTCAGGCCAGCTGCAATTCTCTGTACTGAACTACTCAACCTTTTACAAGAGCAAAGCTCACATTTATGTTTTCCTTTCTCACATTTGTATTTTTCCTTATCCATCTTTGCAATGCCAGGTAGTAGCTGTAATGGTGCATAGCAAGGATGTTCTAATAAAAACTTCTTAATTAAATGGAGGAACTTAACCATGACCTCACTCAAGAGAGCAGATTAAGTGATATAAATGAGAGGAGAGAAGACAAACAAACAAAAAAGAGACCTCCTTACTTATGCACACCATGGTGCAGCCCAGGATCCCAGGCAGGTTTCCAGTTCATTGACCACCTAGAATGGTACTTTGTTGTTATGTGTCATTTCCCAAGTGGATGCTCACCTTAGTACCAGGTAAAAAAGGAAGGAATCATTGCTCCAGCGAGTCTAGTGAACTGTCCACTATATACCACTATCATAGAATCATAGAATAGTTCGTGTTGGAAAGGACCTTAAGATCACCTACTTCTAACCGCCCTGCCATGGGAAGGGACATCTGCCCCTAAACCATGTCAGTAAGGGTTAATCTAGCTGTGAAATGTAGCAACTAATTCCAAGGCTGAAAATGAAAAGAATGTAGTGCTTAGCCAGTCTTTGCAAGTGAGGCACATAATCCAGAAGAAGGGAAGAGCTCTTAGCAGCAAGAACGCACAAAAGCTTTCTCAGTCTTCTTTCTCCATCCCTGTCAGTGTCTAAGGCCAGGTTGGATGAAGCCTTGGGTGACATGATTTAGTGTGAGGTGTCCCTGCTTATGGCAGGGGGGTTGGAACTAGATGATCTTAAGGTCCTTTCCAACCCTAACTATTCTATGATTCTATGATTCTTGGTCTGTAGTATCTTGGTGTTCCCTGTTGTGTCACTGCAGAACAGACATTCTCAGTGGGTTATTTTTTTTGTATCAGAAGAAATCCTCCACAAGCCTTGAAGAGTTCACAAGAACTGCTCACTAATTTTCCTGGGAGGAAAAGAACACACAAAAGATGTACTTGATAGTTGATTTTAACTTTCGTGTTCCTGGATTCCATCATATTAGCAATACAGACAGCGACTGCAGAAGACTGAGAGGAGAGAGGACTTACCTTTTCTGGTGTGACATTAAATTGGGTTTCATATTCACAGAAGAAAATGGAGATAGTTGTAACTTTAAGATATTCCCTACATCCTCTCTCAATGGCCTGGTACAGGCCATGACTTTCTTCTAAAAAGCTAGATAAGGTTAAGCAAAAGGGAAAAATTCTTGTCTACAGAATAAATATTTTCCTCCCTTCCTAACTCCTATTTTTCTGATTTCTGTTAGTTATGGTGGGCTTAAGAAGATATAAGCATGTGTAAGAGCATGAGAGAACACATATTTTCAGACATTATGTCTTGAGATTTCTTAGGTAAGGAAGTGCAGTAACATTAATGCTACTAAGAGGGAGTGTTCAAGGTCTTGTGGCCACATTTTTTTTGCCCTGTGTATAATGTAGAATGATTGTTATGTTCTCTCCACTGTTGTACAGTCTTGTCTTTGGTGATATTTAGATACTACCTTGGCTCCAGGCGCGACTCCAATTGAGTAAGTTTGTGCTGACATAGTTTAAAAGGAAAAAAAAAAAGAGAAAAATTGACTTGGTAGCTTGTATTATGTATGTGGAAAAGTAGTATTGCTTAGAGAAAATAATTGGGATAAAGGATGAGTTATGTTGATATTTTATGTCTTCTTACTGGCTGTCACATTTAGTTTCATTGCCATGAATTTTTTTCTTCTGTATGTGTTATTAGTAGAATTTCTTTGTTTTAATGCAGTATGTTTTGTCATGTAGTATACAAAAGTGTAATTTGCATTGTAAAAAATAACAAGGTAAAATTTCTTGGGTTATTCTTCTAATAATTTTGATATCCATGATCAAAAATAATTTCTAAATTAATTACTACTGTAAAATAAACAACCACTTTTTACTCCATAAAAGGCATGAAAGATCATGGTTTGCTTGTTGTTGGTTTTTTTTTTTTTTTGCAAAAGAAGAACTTATTTTCTAAAAATGTTTGTTCTTACAGTATCAACTCCTATATTCTATAGTATCCTTTTAATCTATGAAAAAAAATTTCACTGCCTAATCGACAGATTTACTATCATTTACAGTGATTCAATAAGATGTGATACATTAATGATCAATCTCTTTTCCCAGTTTATAAACTCTGTAGTACAAAGGCAAAACCTTTGTATGTATGTGTACAAATTTCTGTACACTGTATATACTTGGCAGGCAGGAAACAGACTGTAATTGCATAGAGAAAACAGTAAAGAGTGGTATGATGGGTTTGAGCCTTGAGTTGAAATCGTGGTGTCGCCATAGGCAAACTGTACTTTGAAAACCATCTTAATGGTTTTAATATCTTCAAGTTTCCCAGAAAGAGAGTACAGCTATTGTGGAAATCCATTAAAGTGGAGTGTTCAAATATTACAGTTGTGGGAGACCTCACATGCATGAAGAATATTGTATGTGTTCATAGTTACAGCAATTTAGTGTCTGATGTGTGCAAATCAGTGAAATCTGAACTCACCACCAAATAGTTTATCCTCACTTTTTCTGCCCTGTGCAGAAAATCCATTATGTGCTAGTCCTGGGCTACAGAATAAGGACATCCTACAGTCATAACACTTTCCAAGAAGGGAATTTAGAGCACATATTTCTAGTCAGTAATCCTGTCTGAGTATATTTGCAAAGCTGTATTGTTGAAGTAGCTCTGCTATTAATCCCTTAACTGTTTCAAATTGAAAGTAAGACTGATAAAAATGGGACAGTCTGCAGGTAAATATAAAGTCAATGAAAAAAGCTGTGTTTGGTTGTCATGTTGTACAGAGGCTCAGTTATGCAGCAATGAATGAAGCACACTGCTCCTGGACTCCTTCCTAGGGCTATTTTAGCAGATTAAACAATGCCTAGTAGAATGCAGTCATCTGTGCTGCTGAGCTGTGAGAACGATTGCTAGCCTGCTTTTGGCTCTTGGTGTCAGGCACTCTCCCAAATGATTTCTGGGCATGATTTGGGACTTATGACATTTAAGGGACCACTCAAAAGAGACAGTTTGTACTTAATCAGTCTTTTTTGAAAGAGTTAAGAGTTTACTTAGTGCCGGAAAGTTTCTGGAATGTTTAATTATTTGGTTTACATGCACACCTTTGCTTTTGCTACTAAAAGATGCCATTCAACAGATTTGATCTTATGTATCAAGCAAAAGGAGGATGAATTGGATTTAATTCTGATTAGTAAACTACATAAGCAAATTAAAATTCTATACTCCATTTTTGCTTTACAGTATGTTCCTGTAAATCTGTCTTCTATTAGTTGGGTTTGATACATCAATACCATTATTCATAACAATACTCTTAATGGTAAAGATGAGCAAGTTAAGTTCTTCCAGGTGTGAGAGATGAATGAACAAGAGTATTAACTTGCCTTTTACTCTTCTAAGCTCTATTTTTCACCTTGTTCCCTGAAACTGTGAAGATAACATGCTTAGTCTATCCCTTCTTCTTTCTCTAAATGAAATTAGAGAATTTTCACAGGTACTCATGGCACCAGGAATTTACCAAATACTGTGGGGTTTGGGATGGATTTCTGAGAGCGGGCAGCATTATAATAATGAATAATTATGTATCATGATGAAAGTGTCTGCAGGATTTGAGATTCTGGTTCTAATAGACGTAGAAGAAAAAAGGAGGCTTTTCTAAACTGCAAACTTTCCCTGGAATCTCAAAGCTATTGGCTACATTATATTTCTTTATTTTTCAATCTTTATTTTAATGGATTTGTAGATCCTGTAAGGAAAATTATCAGTGAAAAATAAATTGTCAGTGCAGATTCTGAAGTAGCAATATGTCTCTGGAACTGCATCAGTGATGCTAAAATATCACACATTTTGAGGAACTGTTGTATAGCTAACAGTAGGGAGGAAAAAAAATTAAAATGCTGTTGTTGATGCCATGAACACAGTTCTAAATGTTTTCTGGAACCATATGAAAATGCCTTTCATGTTTCTACACATCTAATTTTACCAAGGTTGGGCCGTAGTACTTGTCTCCCTTATCCTTATATTTTTAATAATAGAGTCTGTATATGCAATTTTTATATGACTTATTTGTTTCAGTGGATACTTGGCAAATTTATGTTAGTGTGAAGTAGGAAGGGGTGTATAGGTTATCCTACCTTGTTCAGTACAGAAGAGCAGTATTCTGTTATTCACCCCAAATACAGAAATAGATAGCTGCTTACTTCTGATGTTCAATGGCAACCTATTTGAGATTTTTTTTTGTCTTTTTTATTGACATAACTAACATTGACTTTTTCATTGGGTTTTGTTTGTTTGTTTGTTTCTTAAGCCACTTTTGTGGCACACAGAAGAATCAAGGCTAAATAGAAGCAGGATTAAATAAAGATTAATGTTTGATCAAAGTTTAGGTACATGTTGTAATATTTTTCTGAATCTTTTTACATCTTTTGTGGAGCTGTGATTTTAGTGAAACTGTTGAAGGTACAGAAAGTGTATTGTTCAATTCATTATCCTTCCTTTTAGATTTATAATAAAATTTATGTGAATTAATAACAGCACACTGAGATGTTGTTTTCATATGGTTTTAGAGTTACATCCTGCAAATCATAATGTGAAATACATCCTCCTAGTACCCAGCTCCTTTGAGTTCATGATCTCATTTGTACACTTTAAAACTGATACTACAATAATAAGTGAAAACCACACCGTTTTTCAGTATTTGGTAAGTGCAAAACTCTGGAATTCTAGCATGTACTATGATAAACCTTTAATTCCTGACCTGTAAAATCATAATCTATTGAGTATTATATTTGTATGAATTTTTTAACCTCTTACTTCTAAGAAACATATAAGAACACCAGGATTACAAGAAATTAATTTAAATTGTGGGGTTTTTTACAGCTTTGTCTTGTGGTTGTTTTTTTTTGGTTGTTTTTTTGGTGTTTGGTGTTTTGATTTTTTTTTTTTTTCTCCTCCATTTGATAGACCTCTACCTTAAATGAATTTTGGTCTTTCTCTTGCATAGTTCAGTGGCCAGAAACAGCAAAAACCCTGGGGATAAAAGCACTGTGAGCATGAGTTTGTTTTGCAGACTTTAGTCAGGCAAAATTCGGTTTTGATATATGAGCACCTAATCTGATATTTTAGTAGCAACAGAAATATTCTCATTCATCACAGGGATAGGCACAGCTCCTGGTTATTTCCATGGGACTCCTGTGTGCTTTATACCTCCCAAAATACTATCTTTCAGTATGGACCAGGGTTATCATCATCAGACAGTCATTACTGTTCAGGTTTCAGCAAATTCCAGCTATTCTTGCCACATTTTAAAATTTTGTAAAAATTCAGACGTAATTCTCATCTGTTTTAAAAGGTCTGATCTTTGCTGAGTTTTATTCTGCAGTGACCCTTTTTATTTGACAGATGTTAAGTGGATCATAGCAGTAAGACAGATACATTAATTTGATTTTGACTTCATTTTTCTTAGTTGTTCCAATAATTTCATCTCCACAATGCGTGGGGGTAAGGCACAGTTACCATTATCTATTTTGCTGCATTTATCCCACATACACCAGTATCAGCTGAATGTAGCAGAACCCTTTCTTCATTTTGTTTCACAGAGAGAAAACATTTTATTTATCTCTACTGATGTAGATGAATAAGTCAAGAGAACAGAATGTTGCTCATCAGAACATAATTTATGAATTAAATAGAGGAAGACACTAATACGAGCCATTATGTACTCTTTGCCATCTTCAGTGGAACCTGTATCCTTTATCTAAAATAAAAATACACAAGTAACAAAATTATCACTCCAGAACAACATTTATGGGAAGATTGCTCATATGACTTGAGAATTCTATGCATATGTGAAAAATACTGTTATAATCTTCATTTTTTCAGAGTGAGTTAAAAAAAAAAGAGATATGAGAAAGGAAAAAGAAGAATGACAGTGATGGTCATCAACATACTGAATCTGAGTCTTTAGAGCTTAACACAGATAGACTTAAATGATTTCTCCTTATTTCTTTTACTAATAATGAGTGAAATGTTTTCCAAACTTAACCTTCAGTTTTCCAGACCTGTTCTGTTTTCTCACTTCTTGCAATACACACACTTTCCCTTCTTTTGGATTAATACCTTGCTATTGTCTCATTTTCTTTAAAGGTACATACTTTTTACACTGCTTAAAGCTCTTTTTACCAACCCAAACTGTTAATCTCATTTTATATTGGAACTTTCATACATAATGAAACATTTTTAGTTTGGAAGATTCAATATGAAAAAAAGAAAAAGATCTACTATGGAAAAAAAAAAAAGAAAAGAAATAAAATGTGTGTTTTAACTTCTTGCTGCTCCAATGGTTACAAAGGTGGTCTTTTTCTTCTTATTTCTCACCTGGTATTTTCACAGGGAAATAGTATTTTCAGGGAAGACTAGAACATCTGCATTACCACTTTATGTATTAATGTTGATGTTTCAGCATATCAATACCTTTCTCATTTAATTATGAATTACATGTTCAGGTCTAAATTGTTATTATAAATACCCATTCCTTTACAATGCTGAATTCATATGCATTTTGGTTATTAATTTTTGTTCCTAAACTATCTTTCATTATTACTAAATTCAGACATGGTCATTTAAAGCATGATGTTCAAGAAGAAGCAAGTCCAAGAAGTTGCATATTTAATTCCAAAATAGTTTCCATCTATTTATTTAGATTCCAGGCCTGTTGCCGCTTTTACTTTGATGTGTTATAGCTGCATCCCCTAGATGACAAGAGCTGCTCAGCCTTGTCATGGCTACAAAGGGTCCAAAATCTAATTACAAATGCTATGTCTATTGTGTTTATCTAGAGCTTTGATTCTTCTAGGAACAAAACTATGCAGGCGTTAAGAACTGAATGTTTTATCAGGAAAACATACATCTATAATACCTCAAGGTGATACTAATAAATTACTTGGCATACAGAATATGCTGACTATTATGTATTTGAAACAGTGATTTGGGGTTGAATGCTCAAAGGTGAGGTGCTGCTTAGCTGAAAGTATGCATCCTCAATAGACCATTTGCATTTATAATAGTGTTTCAATGGTCCAATGCATTTGCTAAGCAGTTTATGAAATGATGGCAAATTATCACTGGGAGATTTTTGGATCCTCTGAATGACATGTGGTTGCATTGTGATGCAGCTGAGATTGATTCCTTTTGCAAAGATTTGCATCTGAGAGAGTGTTCCGGTTCATAATCTAAGTTTACAGTGTCTTTTTAGTGTAGTGCAGTACTTCATAGAGGCAATAGTTGAGACCTCCAAAGCAATATAATAGTGATGCTGTGGTACTCTGCTGAGTTTCTAAGTGATGTTCACTTGGCTTAGTTAGTTTTGCTGTGATGCTGGGTTTTGATCAGTACCTTGAAGGTAAATTTCTAAGAAAGCATGTGCAACATAACCGGACACTTCTTCAGTTACTCTTTTATCTATCATATGCCAAACAAAGTAAGTGCATTAAGTACACACAAAAGTGTTCCAGAATGGGAGTGACTTTTTTTTTTCCTTTTCTGAATCTGGGTTAATAAATGACATATATATGTATTATTTTATCCATCATCTTTATAAGGGCTTTCTTGACCTCATTTTTGTTATGCACAGTGTCCAGCTACTGATTCGATATGGCGATGCTTTGTAAATAATTGAAGAATTGTCATCAGAATGAATTTATAGCTTGCATTTCTGTTTTTCCCTGCTTAGTCCTCTTTTGCAAGTGTTGTAATTGATATTCCCTTACTTACATTTTACCAGGTCTTTAGGGCTAAATTCCATTGTCATAACACAAAGCTTAATTTAATTGGCTCAAACTAACCATCTCCCAAACTGTGTTGCTACTGTGACAGCTGTAACCAGCAATTTGGCCTTAAAGAGAGTTTTCCTCCACCTTCCCTCCTTGATCAGCTTGGCAGTTTATGGTTCTGTTGGATTGTCTAGTCTGGGTCGTGGACTTACAGATTGAATGCAAGCCTCTACAACTGAACAGTAAATGTTAGTGGGAATACCTAGCCAACAGCTGAAGACATCTGCAGTACTGAAAAGTGAGTAAAAATATGATTTGGGTTTTAGAGTTACACTTAGTCTTTTGATCTGGAACAAATTTTCTCTTTATAAAACAAGGTATGAACAAAACTCTTGGGTTTAAGTTTCTTATCTTGGGAGGGGTAAGCCATGCCCAAATGTTTTCACTATTCTAAGAAAATGTGTGACAAATAAATGTCCTGTGTTTAGCAGTAGCAGGCATTTTTCTCCTTCTTAGTAGCTGGTGCAGCACTGTGTTTTGACTCAGCCTGGAAGCAGAGCTAATAATACTGGTATTTACTCTGACCAAGGATTTTCTGAGTCTCATGCTCTGCCAGGGAGGAGGGGAGGCCAGGAGGAAGCAGGGACAGGACACCTGACCCAAACTATCCAAAGAGGTATTCCATACCACAGCACATCATGCCTAGGATGTAACAGAGTTACCTGGAAGGGCTAGTGCTCGGGGGGGGGGGTTGGAAGATATATCAGTTATCAGTCGACGGGTGGTAAGATGCTGTATTCTCTTCCCTTGTTATTTCCTTTATCATTATTATTATTGTATTGGTAGCAGTAGTGATTTGTGTTATACCTTAGTTACCGGACTGTTCTTATCAGGCCAGGTTGGATGAAGCATTGGGCGACATGGTTTAGTGTGAGGTGTCCCTGCTTATGGCAGGGGGGTTGGAACTAGATGATCTTAAGGTCCTTTCCAACCCTAACTATTCTATGATTCTATGATTCTCCTCCCCATCCCTCCAGGAGTAAGGGGAGGGCAAGAAAGGGGGTTGAGTGAGTGAACGAGCTGTGTGGCTGGGTTTAAACCACAACCATAAAATATGTCTGAATATGGTCTTCCTTGTACCACTGTTGTACTTTGCACATTTGTTCCTTACCTCCTTTATAAGTAAGTGACCTCAGTAACATATTTAAAGCATTCTTCACCAGCTCTTCATGATGGCTCTGCAGCACTGAAAACCAGGTTCTGGCAAGAGGGCCTGCAGCTTTGTCAGGCTGCCAGTGTCTGGGAAGCAAATCCATTTTGAGGATCAGCCTAGCGGAGCATGAATAAAAGCAGTTCACCATTCAGTTTGCTTACCTGGCAGTTTATGCAGTCTTTAAGGCCAGCTTTTCAGCCCTCCTTATCTCCATTTATAAATAGGACAAGGATTCCAAATAGGCTCAAGCTTTCAAATAGGCTTTTACTTACCCCTGGGGAATTAGCTTCTTCCTTTCACCAGGCCTTTCTGCCAGATCACCACTGAAGTAACCCTCCCTTCTCTACAGGGCTTGCTGCCAGGTCATCGCTTAAGCACTCAGAGATCCCCAAGTGATATCTACAATCATTTTCTTAACTTGGTCTTATTCCTTTTCTTCTAAATTGGCACTTCTCAGTCCTAATTGAACAAACCTGGCTACCCTACAGTTTCTCAGAGCACATCCTGTCTGCTTGCTAATATTATTCACATCAGTGAAATACTTTGAGAGATTGTGTGCCATAAACTGCATAAAAGAAAGCCATACTGTACAGGCTGTGCTTTGCCACTGAATGCCTGAAAGGATAAAGCAGTTGTTTCTTAGCATTCTTAGCAACTTTTTTGCTCTGAAGTTGCATGGTAAAAAAGAAATAAAGCTGCTTTCCATGGATATAAAACTCTAGAACTAGAACAAGTCATATCATTATCATTTGAACTGTGTAAATAAGTTGATGTCCCTATTACATTTATTTCCCCAACTTCCACCTATCCAGTGCAGAAACTGTACCTGATCTGTGATTGAAGATACTGCTGCAAGAATCCTTACAACACAAACTTGCAAATTCTCAATCTGAGAGTGACTGAAGGTCCAGTTCAGGAAATTTGATTCCCCATCTTACTGTACACCAAAATTGACCTTCCTTTTTTTTTTTTTTTTTAACACAACTTTTATTTGCGTTTTTTGTCTGTACC
>NDXB01017112.1:0-21846 GCA_002631895.1 Agapornis roseicollis
ATTGGCTGGAGCGCACGTCACACAGCGCTCGCGCGCCTTCCCCCCTCCCCCCCTCCCCTATCCTCCCCTCCCTCCGCTCCTCCCCATTCAGAGCCGCTGCTTTACGCCAATTCCGTAGAGCGCTCACCGTTCACAGGCGCCTGCCGCTTTACGCCATCTACGCAGCGCCACCCCGGCCAGAGCTCCGCTCGGAGCTTTACGCACTCTGCGTAGCCGCTAGGGTGGGCTCCTCAATGGCGCAGCGGGAGGGCAGCGCCGAGGGGCGGTGACGACGCCGGCCCGGCCCCCGCCGGTGACGTAGCGGGCTTTGTGAATCGCAGGCTAGAGCGCGGTTGAGGCACGGGAGGGTAAACAAGGGTGCTCCGGAGACAAAGAGCCTCGGAACCGGGGTGCCGCGTTCCTGGGGGGGGCTCTGAGGCCGTTGTGTAGGGTGGGGGGTCCTGAGGTGATGGGGGGGCCCTGAGGTGATGGGGTACGCGCCCCACACGGCCACAGACGGAGCCTGTGATGGAGGTCACTGAAAGACCCCCTGGTCACCCCCGGGAGCCATGAGGGGATGGCAGCGTGTTGGGTCAGAGACAAAGATGGAGGCCGGGGGAAGCAAGGGGCAGCCACACTCGGGGTGCTCCTGTACCCAATGGGGGACAGCTCAGTCCTTCTGCAGCCTCCAAGCAGCATCGGGGAGCAGGCAGGAACCTGCTCTCTGCCTCCCTGCCCAGCCACACAATCACCCATCCCCTTTAGGTCAGGCTTCAACTCAAGCGACAACAGTGCCAGTGAGGGGTGCAGAAGCAGAACAAGGGATGCACAGTGATGCAGGACTGCGGCTTGGCCACTTCTGCCTCTGGTTGTGTGGGGAGGAAACACTGGGGAGCAACAGGAAAACGACCTGTGTTTGACAGGCGAAATGAGGGTGGTTTTCAATCACACCGGCTCAATCCCTTCATGTAACACCACTGAAAGCCCCCTGAAAGACCTGGTAAGATGCAGACCAGTGCGCTGGAACCATGTTAACCTGCCATAGGGATGCTGGGGGGGGACGGGACAGAATGAGGATTACTGCAGGTAATAGGCTTGAAAACCCAAGTCATTTTGTCCATCAAGAAAGCAAAAAGCCCTGCAATAAAAGCAGCCCCTCCTGGGGGGGGGGCGATGCCCTCACTCACAACTGCAGCCACAGCAACAGGCACTTGTGCTAAGCCAGAAAGGGCTCAGTCCTACCCATGCTCCATGCATGCTGACCCCCATGGCTCTGAGGGGGTAACCGAAGGCAGGATGTAGCTCAAGAGGGCTGGGTTTATTACTCTAGGTGCAGCACAATGCGTTAGGGGGAGCATAAAGCCCATAGAGATTGGATGGTTCTAAAAGCTGTGAGCAGAGTTTTGCCATCCCTGCTTACAGGACTGAAGGAAGCAGCAGCAATCCTCAGCGTACCCAACCCTGCCATTGAAAGATGCTTTTTTCTTAACCTGAAGCCTTAAAATGGGAAACAGGGCAGAAAGAGGCATCGCCCCAGAGGCTGCACTTTGTTTCCCCCTGTGGGACCACAGCAGGGCGCATCATAGAACCATAGAACAGTTTGGGTTGGAAAGGACCTTAAGATCATCCAGTTCCAACCCCCCTGCCATGGGCAAGGCCACCTCACACTAAACCATGGCCCCCAAGGCTCTGTCCAACCTGGCCTTGAGCACTGCCTCACTGCATGGCCACCCCTGCAAAGGAACAGCCGCACTGAAGGCAGCCGACACGGCAGGAACGTGAGCTAAGAGCTGGGAAACCAGAGCGGATCCAGCAGGTTGGAATCCCTGACAGGCTCACAGGACATTGTGGCGTTGAGCATCAACGAGATCTCTCTGGACCCAGATTCAGTGTATTAAATGCCCCACACTAAGAGCTCGAGGCTCTTTAACAGTTATTTGGGTTCACAGGTGTGAGGATAACCACAGAGAACTCCTATCTAAAGAACTCCTTACAGCTTCTTTCCCCACCCTGTGCTGCTTCAGAAGGGAGAAGGCTCTTTAGGAGAAATCTCTTTCTGTTTTACTTGCTCTTCACACTCAAGCTCCCTCCTTACCCCATTAAACCTGCTGAAGTCCCTGGGATGCCTCAGCTGAGCAGCGGTGTGCAGGGACAGGATGGTTATCACCCACTTCCAGGCTGACCCATGCACTGATCACGAGGCCTCATCAATAGCATCTCAGAGGCAGATTTTACCGCTGCCATCAGATATAAAAGGCAAGCTAAGGATGCAACAGGGACGCAAGAATTCAGCTTTGCCACAGGGGAATGAGTTTGTTTCAGGGGTATAAAACCCCTCCAACCACATCAGAGACAAAACCCTGCAAGAGAAGATGTCAAAAGCTGGCAATGAAGCCTCCAACCCAGCCCCACGCTTGCTGTGTGGAAAGACTGCACCTCCTCCCCAAACACAGTTTTTTATTTCCATGGAAAAGAAAGCCATGGGGATAGCCTAAAAAGTCCAGGAAAATCTCTGATCCGGGGCCTGCAAGGAGCTCGGCCAATGTGGGCATGGATTTGGCTGGAATTGCTCCTCTTCCCGCTGAGCACCAGTGCCCCACATGAAGACAAAGAACCCTCAGCATCACAAACGCCATCCCAAACATGCTCAAAACCACGAAGGAGGCCAAGAAACACACGGAGAATTCAAGCCCTTTGCTCTGAAACAGGGGGAAAGAGACTGAGAAGAAACACAGCACCTTGGGCTGCTCCAGTGCTGCCTGTTGGAGGGTCCTGCTCCCAGGGAAAAGAGGACGCAGTCATTCCAAAGCGGGCTCCCGGGCATCCTTTCACCTCATCCCGGCCACAGGCACCTGCTGCTGCTTGCGGATCTTGTTGAAGAGCTCCATGTACTGCACCATGGTGTCTGAGGGGCTGTAGATGCTGTCGTGCTTGGTGCCAAACACAGAGGGGAGGCCGGGAGCGTGGCTCCCCATGAAGCTCTGCATGAACTCCATGAGCAGGCTCCAGCAGTCGTTGGCTATCACACACGGGCAGTACTCCACCTGGCAATGGAAACCACAGCCCTGAACCTCTTCCCTTTCTCTACCTCCCCAGAGAATGCTTTGCACACAATCACCAAGGGATATTTAGCATTTAACAAGGACGGACAAACAGACATGAACAGGACATGCTGGGATCACAGAACCATGGAATGGGTTGGGTTGGAAAGGACCTCAAAGCTCCTCCAGCTCCATCCCCTGCCATGGGCAGGGACCCCTTCCATGGAGCAGCTTGCTCCAAGCCCCTGTGTCCAACCTGGCCTTGAGCACTGCCAGGGATGGGGCAGCCACAGCTTCTCTGGGCATCCGGAGAAGCAACTCCAGGCAATCCCAGCCTTGGGATTTAAAGACTTTCTGAGTCTGGTCCCAAACCAGAAGTAGCTGCAAATGCAAATCCTGGAGAAACTCCTGAGAGCAGCAGCCAGACTGCCTGCAAATCCCATCCTGAACTTGAGTTTAGGCTAAACCAGGTTCTGTTCAACCCCAGCTCAACAGCAGCACTAATGCTGCCACACGGGTGTTCAGTGCAGCAGAGGAAGGAGTCATTCCCCAGCGCTCTCCCTGCTGGCCAGGAACATGCAGGAGCAGCGGGATCATCAGCTGTGGATCGGGTAATGGGATGTGTGTGTTTAGGAAAGCTGGTTTTGAAGGACTTGTCAGCATCTAATTCCCAGCTACCTTAAGGACTGTTGGGTACCAGTCCAGCGGGATGCCTGATAACCTGAAGCATGCTCCTAATGCTGCGCACGGAGACTTCAGGGAGCTTTTTAGCCTGGTTTGGTTTGGTTATTGACCCCTCAGCGCTGCAGAAGGCACGGGGCATTTCCCTGCCTGGAGCTGTGCTTCAGGCCCTCCCCATTCAGCTTCTCACCTCCACAGATATCCCGCGGGCACTGGGACCCATGGTGACCGTGCCCACCTTCACCAGGAAGTCGCAGTACTGGTACCGGGTGCCCCTGGTCTCTATCTTGTTGGCTTTGGCGTTCTGGAAGAAGCCTTTGAGCTTCACCATGAGGATGTCGAAGTTGGCGTCGGCGATGAGGCAGGGGCCGCTCTCGAAGAGCGCGAAGCAGCTGAGGGGGTACTCGGAGTTGTGCATCACATACATCAGCTTCCCCGTCTGCCCTGCAAGCAAAGCAGAGGGGTTTGGGCTGGGAAAGCACCGCTCCTGTGCTTGGAGGTGCTTTAGAGCAGCATCGGGTTTAACCTTGTCCTCCGTGTGCCTTTCATCCCAGGGTGCCGCTCACATGCACGGTGTTAGCAGTGATTTGGGGCTTAAGATTTCAAGTTAAAGAGGGGGAAATGAACCAAGCCTGCAGCTCGGGGATAACACAGCAGCACCCCCGGGCCGGCGGAGGATGCGCTGGAGCCGTGACCCCAGGTCAGCAGCAAGAAGAGGAGAAGCCCCGACGCCCATCACTGACCCTGGGTGCCGATGGTGGACGCTGCCGTGTGGTAGGTCTCGCAGTCCACGCAGAAGGTGCCCTGCTTCTCAGCCCCCAGCACCTCCAGCTTCCGCGTCAGGAGCTCCACCGTTTGCTGCACGCTCTTCCCCTCGGCCACCGGCACCTGCGACACGCTGCGAGGGGGGAGAAGGAGCCATGAGAGACCCGGCAGCGGCAACGCGGGACCCCTGCGCCCCACCGGCTCCCATCCCGGTACCAGGTCACCCCCATCCCGGGTACCAGGTCAGCCCCATCCCGGTACCAGGTCACCCCCGTCCCGCTACCAGGTCACCCCCGTCCCGGTACCAGGTCAGCCCCATCCCGGGTACCAGGTCACCCCCATCCCGGGTACCAGGTCACCCCCATCCCGGTACCAGGTCAGCCCCATCCCGGTACCAGGTCACCCCCATCCCGGGTACCAGGTCAACCCCATCCCGGTACCAGGTCACCCCCATCCCGGTACCAGGTCAGCCCCATCCCGGGTACCAGGTCACCCCCATCCCGGGTACCAGGTCACCCCCATCCCGGTACCAGGTCAGCCCCATCCCGGTACCAGGTCACCCCCATCCCGCCTGCCCGGAGCCAGCGCCGGAAGGGGCCGAACCGCGGCGGCGCCGGAAGAGGCGGGTCCGGGCGCACACGCGTGGCCGCCGGTCCCGGTCCTTCGCTCCGCAGCGCCATGCCCAAGGTCCGGCGGGCGCGGGGCTCCGGCTCCGGCCCCGGCTCCGGCTCCGGTCCCGGTCCGGGCCTGCCGCTGGCGGAGCAGATCCTGCAGGAAGCGTTGCCGCGGGCGCGGCGGGCGGGCGCGCAGGACGAGGACGAGCGGGAGCCGGGCTACGTGGACGCGCGGCTGTCCCGGCGCATCCTGCAGCAGGCGCGGCGGCAGCAGGAGGAGCTGGAGGCCGAGCACGGCCCCGGCGCGCCCGAGCAGCGCAGCGCGGCCCTGGGTGAGCCCCCGGCCCCGGTCCCGGCCCCCAACGTGCGAGGCTCCGGCCTCAGCTCAGCGCCGGTCCCGTCCCCCATCCCCTGCAGGTCCCGGTTCCGACTCGGAGGACGATGAGGAGTGGCCGTCGTTGGAGGCAGCGGCGGGGCGCGGCGGGGAGGTGGCGGTGGACCCCGAGGACGAGGCGGCCATGGAGCGGTTCATGAACAAGAACCCGCCCGTGAGGTGAGTGCGGTCCCGGGCGCAGGAGGGACCGGGCCGGGGGATGCTGAGCACGGCCCCGACCCGATCCCTCCGGCAGGCGCACGCTGGCGGACATCATCCTGGAGAAGATCACCGAGAAGCAGACGGAGGTGGACACGGCGCTGTCGGAGGGGTCCGGCTGCCCCATGCCCCAGCTCGACCCCCGTGTGCTGGAGGTCTACAGGGGTGTGCGAGAGGTGAGGCCGCAACAGCTCTGTCCCATCACCACTGAGCACGCAGGCTGCTGCTGAGGGATGCTGCGGGCATGGTGTGATCCCAGGATGGCTTCTCCTCACTGGAGATGCTTTGGCGTGGTTGTGAAACAGGGTCCTGGTGTCCAAGTGTCACGGCTTAAGTCTTTTATGTGCGTCTTTTTAGGTGCTGTCCAAATACAGGAGCGGGAAGCTCCCCAAGGCATTTAAAATCATTCCTGCCTTGTCCAACTGGGAGCAGATCCTCTACATCACGGAGCCGGAGGCATGGACAGCGGCTGCTATGTACCAGGCCACCAGGTGAGGTGGGCTCTGCCATGTTTTCCCTGTTTCTTTCCATAGCTGCAACCACGTTTGCAGGACCTGTCCCCTGCCTGGCTCCATCCCCACTCCGTGCTTTGCCTTCCCCAGGATATTCTCATCCAACCTGAAGGAGAGGATGGCCCAGCGGTTCTACAACCTGGTGCTGCTGCCGCGGGTCAGGGACGACATTGCAGAGTACAAGCGCCTCAATTTTCACCTCTACATGGCTCTGAAGAAGGCTCTGTTCAAGCCAGCAGCTTGGTTCAAAGGTACTTGGGTTCTGGGGGAGGTCGGTGGCAGGTTAGGAACCGCCTTGGCTCTGGTCTGGGTCTTGTCTTGGCAACTTGAGGTTCAGGGCTGGTGGGAGCTGCAGGAGGAGCTGCTCCTTCCTGGGTTCAGATGTGTCCCAGGGTGGGAGAAGGTGCGATCTCACAGGGTGATGGTGAAGGCCAGGAGCTGCCTGACCCTTCCCTTCCACAGGGATCCTCATCCCGCTGTGTGAGTCGGGGACCTGCACGCTGCGGGAGGCCATCATCATCGGCAGCATCCTCACCAAGTGCTCCATCCCCGTCCTCCACTCCAGGTAAGGTGCTCGCTGGCAGAGCTTCTCCTTAGGGACCTCATTCCGACACCTCGGGCCTCCCCTTCGGCACCTCGGATTGGGATCCAGGGCCTCAGCATTGCCGTTGCCATCTCTGCCCCCGTGTCCCCGCAGTGCAGCCATGCTGAAGCTCGCCGAGATGCCCTACAACGGTGCCAACAGCATCTTCCTGCGCCTGCTCATCGACAAGAAGTACGCGCTGCCCTTCCGCGTGGTGGATGCCCTCGTCTTCCATTTCCTGGCCTTCCGCACGGATCAGCGCGTCCTGCCCGTGCTGTGGCACCAGAGCTTCCTGGCCTTGGCCCAGCGCTACAAGGAGGACCTGTCCTCGGAGCAGAAAGAGGCTTTGCTCGAGCTGCTCAAGTTCCACAGCCACCCGCAGATCTCACCGGAGATCCGGAGGGAGCTCATGAACTCCAAGACTCGGGATGTGGAGGATCAGCAGCCTGCAGCCATGGAGTGAACAGGGACAGGGGAGGCAAAGCCACAGCCTGGGCTGCTCCCGGGCTGCTGCTGGATGCAGCTCTCAGTGGGTGAGGAGCTGGGCAGGAGCATCCAGCCAGGATCCTGCTGCTCCGAGTGCTGTGCCCATCGAGCTGGACCGTGCTCCCTGCGCCGGGCAGAACCTGGTGCCATCAGCACCAGGGAGGGTTTGGCTTGTTCCTGTGTTGGAAAATAAACCCGGAGCAGTGTCCATGGTCCCGGACCCATGGCCGCATCCTGCCTGGTCCTCCCCTACCCCATCCTGTCCCCAGCAGGTGGCAGAGCAAAGCCACCAACCCCAGGTACTGTGGAGCTGCAGCTTCAGTCACTGTGCTGGTGCTGTCCCCAAATCAAGGAGGCAGAAGGGACTCCTGAGCCCTCCTCTTCCCTGCCCAAGCCCTGGCTGTGGGTTACTCCCTCTGTGCTGCCCTGGGCAGCCCCTGTGTGGTTGGAGAAACAGGGCTGGGACCCCCAGGCTGTTCCCAGAGCCCTGAACCACTCATGATGGCAGGGGGGTGGGAACTGGATGATCTTAAGGTCCTTTTCAACCATAAGTATGCTATGATGGGGAAAAGCAGCCCCTCCTCTTAGTGCCTGAGGGTTTCCTAAGGGCTTGGCCTTTGATCCCCATATCCACAGCCTGCACCTTCCTTCCTGCTGACTCCATCACCAGTGCTGCGCTTCCCGTGGGGAACCACCACCAGTGACACTGCAGGGTTTATGCATGGCAAATACCCCAAACCCAGCACAGGCTCCCACAGCACCGGGCTCTGCTGCTTCCTGTCGCTGCTCTCCAGTGCTGGCACCTTCTCCCAGGGCAGCAGCAGCTCAGTGCAGGAAGTGACGGGGGCTGCTTGCACCCTGGGTGCCTGCTCCTCAGCTTCCTGAGCTTTATCTCCTTTACAGCAGCCAGAACCTGATGAGCGCGAGCGATAGCCCCGGGCTCGTGCTGTGCATCCAGTGAGTTGTCACCATCCTGCACCTGCTGCTCCAGTGCTGCTTCCATGGGCACGGGTTTGGTTCCGCATTCAGCCCCCAGCATCCCTGAGCTGCTGCAGGGCTTCATCAAGCACAGTGCGATCCCCTTAGACCCCACCATGGCTGGAGCTGGCTCCTGCTCCCTGCTTCATCCTGTGGCCCTAGGAAACGTGGGGCTGGAGCCCACAGGGACCCCCCCTCACTGCCAGGCTCTCCCCATGGGGTGGCTCGAGGCAGGGGCTCTATAAGGGAAGAGGAGGCCAAGCACAGCTCCGGGTCGCAAAGGGAAACCCCCGAGGCCTCCACACTTGTTTAAAATACTTTATTGCAAATCCCAGACACTCCTCTGATGCTCCCAGCAGCAGGAATCTCGCCTGTGAACACCAAACCCACTTGACTCTTAAATTAAAACTCATTTATATATATATATGTATAAAAAAGGGGACATTTTCTCTGTGGACACACAGGCTCCGGGCCCCCGCTTGCAGGAGTTGGTTCTCCATATCCCAAGGAATGGCCGCCCATTTCCCACCTGGAAAAAGACTCCTTGTTTCGAGTGGCATCCATATAGGAAGAGTTCTAGCTCCTTTTCCATATCCCCCAGGGACATTGGCCACGGAGCAGCACCAAGCAGCCTGCCTCAGCCCTAAAGGGTCTCTCTGGCTTCTCCTGGTCAATACAATTCCAGTCTTGAAGGGGTCTCTCTTAGGAAAGCAGCATTGGTTTTTGCTGGGTTTTCTTTTCGAGGAACGCTTTATCCAAGCTAACAGACAGGATCAACAATACACAAAAAGCAGGAATCGCTTCTCAAGTGCGCAGCAAAATCTCCACCTTCCCACTGGGATCCGTGTGGGATTCACTCGGCTCCCGGCCCCGAGGCGTGGAGATGCAGCTCAGACTATAGCAGCAAAGGTATTTCTTCAACCCTAGTCTGATCTAAGCTACCCAAACCACCAACCGGCCTCCAAGTGCGGCTCCCACTGCGCAGGGAGCTCGGGAAGGGGATGAAGGGTGAAGGCACTCGAAGGGGAAGGAGAGGAGAGCAGCAAAGCCCTGCAGGGGGAACTCCAGCTCTTCCCTCCCCATTCCCAGCAGTTAACAATAAATTAAGCAGCCTCAGCAGGCCCAAACCTCGCCTGAGGCTGCTGCCCAAGGTGAGGGCTTTGCTCCTGCAGTCTCCAAGCAAGACAACCCTCCCCCCCCCAAACCTAATGGCAACAAGAAACAAGCCCCATGTTTTTGCCCTCCAAGCAGAAGCAGCCAACGCCATCCCCCCAGAGCCAGAGCCCTCTGGCAAGAAGCAATGGGGACCAAGGGACACTGAGCCCCTGCTCCTTCCTCCAGGCCCTCAGTTCTCTCCCTCAAGCCCTGCAGGGCTGCAGCCTGGGGAGGGAATTGAAGGATACAGGGAGGCAGGTCAGGTATCCAGGGTCGGAGGCTCTCCATGATGGATGGCCCACACAGGGCTGGAATTCATCACAGTGAACCCCCCCCCCGGGAGGAGGTGGCGAACAGGAACGTGAACTGAGAAACACTTTACAGCTTCATTTCGGGTCCCGCTGCCCCTTCCCAACAATTCCTGGGCCCTGGCATCACCCAACACCGCTCGCTTCACCCCCAGCTACCTGCAGCACTGAGAAGCAGCATCCAGCTCCACACTGCCCGCGAGTGGAGCGCATCCTCAGCAGCCGGGTGCGCGGGGGGGGATGCGTGCGGGGCCCGATGCAGCGGGGCTGGGCTCTGGGGCCGTGGTCACAGGTTGACATCCGTGACGTCTGTCGGCGTGGCCGTGGGCTGGCTGCCCGGGTATGCGGTGCTCTTGGAGGTCCGGAGCTCCTGTGGGCCTTGGGATGCCTGCTTCAGGCTCTCGGCTAGGGCTGCCTCGATCTGCTCTTGACAGGCCTTCAGGCAGTCCTGCGGGAGAGGGAGCGACACGAGAGGCCTCAGTTCTCTGCCTTCCAAGTAGCTCTGGGCTTCACGTCTGGCCCATGGAGCATCCGAACACAAAGCAAAGAAGCCTTTCTCCAACAAGGGGCATAGAATCATAGAACAGTTAGGGTTGGAAAGGACCTGAAGATCATTCAGTTCCAACCCCCCTGCGTCTCCGGCTTATCTGTGCTTTATAGGCCCCATGTTCTGGTTGCCTTCTCCCTGCTTGAACACGTCCTTGAGGAACAGACATTGTGCCCATCAGAGCTCCCAAAAGGATCCGTGCTCGTGCCTGCTCTGCTCCATCCTGTGTACAACAGCCCCGTGCAGGTGGGTGTCAGCCTTTACAGGCACCCAACAGCCGCAGCACCACGCACCTGGGACCTTACTACAACAAAGCAGCGGCCACGTGGGTTTTTACCCTCCTGCTCTGCCCCTCTGTGACTGGCCCCAGCACTGGGGGCACCCCAGGCCCCAAACAAGAGGGTGCAGGGGGCTGCAAGCAGGGCATTTTATTACAGATCAATTTGTCATAATTAATAAGTAATGGAATTAAATCACACACACACAAATACACACACACACAAATACACACACACACACACACACACAAATACACACACACACATACACACACACACAAATACACACACAAACACATACACACACACATACATGCTTTCTCCCCACACAAGCTGTAACCAGGAGGAAACTCCTCCACTTGGATAGCAGGAGCCATAGGAGCCATCGCAGCCCGGCTCCTGGACCCACCGAGGGGCACAAGGGGATGTTTCGGAGCCCGGGGCTGGACGCGGGCGCCCGTTGGGGTTCGCCACCCCCCGAAATCTCTTACCAGGAATCAGTGGCGGTTCTTAGAAACTGACAGAGGATGTGGTGAGTGAAAATAGCAACTGCCTCCTCCCTGCCCCGCTTCCCGGCACCCCCAGGCCCGGGCAATGGCACACAAACACGGCCTGCTTTGGGTGGGAAGGGACCTCAGAGCTCCTCCAGTTCCAACCCCTGCCATGGGCAGGGACCCCTTCCATAGAGCAGCTTGCTCCAAGCCCCTGTGTCCAACCTGGCCTTGAGCACTGCCAGGGATGGGGCAGCCCTTTGGCCGTGCACAGCCAGGCTGCCTGGGCCCTCTCCAGAGAGCAGGGAGGGCAGCAGGGATGCTGCTGGGCTCCATTCCAGCTCCCACCTCGGTGCCTTCCCTGCTTCCCACCTGTCTTGTGCCCCAGCCCCTGCCCCATTCACCACAACAGCAGCTTGGGAGCAGCCGGCGGCTCTGCTCCCTGCTTTGAAGGGCTCCGGCAGACAAAACAGCTTAAAGCTGCAACACAGGGATCAGGGAATGAGGGATCCCCCCCCAGCCCAGCCCTCCCTGCATGGACAAAGCCTCTGCGCAGCCACCGGCACCTTCCAGCTCCCGGCGCTGGTGTCAGGGGACTGAAACCGACCCCGTGCCCGGCTGCTGCCTCAGGGCTGGCGCAGGATTGATCCAAAGGGGCCCCTGGCAGGAGAAAGGCTCTGGATTACATCCTGCAGTGGGAGTGAGCTGGGAACAGGCAGCCCGGTGGGGTCCCTCTGCCCCATCTGAAGGGCAGTGGAAAGGATGGTTCCCACCACCCCAATGTCCCCAGCAAAGCCCCTGCATCCTGAATCCCTCTCTGTGTTCCTGACCCCCTTCCCATGGGAGGCTGGGTATCTGCAACCAGACACCGGTGGAGGTGAGCAGATGCTGAGCCCAGCTTCTCCCTCTGCCCCATCCCACCTCGTCAACCTGATCCCACCAACACCTGCCTGTGCCGGGAACAGACCTTCCCCTTTGTGCTGCTTTTCAACGGCTCTGTGCTTGCCACAGGCCTGCGGGTGATGGCTGCATTCAGAGATGCTCATTCAGCTCTGGGCACCCCTCAAACCAAGATCAGCTTCATTAGGAAGAGCCTGACTTTACAGGACCAGAGATCAACCAGGTTGGAAAAGACCTTTAAGATGATGAAGTCCAACCATTCCCAGCACTGCCCAGGCCACCACTAACCCATGGCACTGAGGCCTTGTCTCCATGGTGTGTGAACACTGCAGGGATGGTGCCTGCAGCCCTGCCCTGGGCAGCCTGTTCCAATGCCTGAGCACCCTGTGGGGCAGGAATTGTTCCTCAGCTCCATCTAGACCTGCCCTGGTGCAGCTTGAGGCCGGTTCCTCTTGTCCTATCCCTCTAAGAGGAGCAGGCAGGGTTTCCTTGGGCACTCACCACCTCGGTGCCGGTGATGCTGGCCAGGAGCTCGGTCATGGCCTCGCTGCTGAAGTCGTTCACAGAGACCGCGAGGCCGTGGATGGCGGCTCCGATGCTGCCCGTGGCGATCATGGATGGGGGGTACATGGCAAAAGTGTAGTCTAGAGCCAGGACAGGGACACAAGGGGTGGGAAGAAGCAGCAGTTAGTGAGGATGCACATGGGCCTGCAGTTTCCCTGGAAAACCAGAGGGACCAGAGCCAGGCGCCTCTCCCGTTTAGCAGAGAAACCACAGGAGCACAGAATGCTTTGGGTTGTTAGGGACAGCCCAGCTCCCTGCCCCCAGCACCCCAGGGTGGCTCCAGCAGGAGCAGGCACCCACCTGTAGCACACAGGGCGATGAAGGTCTGCGCGTGTTTCTTCACCAGCTCCATCTTGTCCTTTGGCAATGGGAGGTGATAGAGGATGTAAGCCAGGAAATCATTGGCGATCACCGAGACCAGGTCCCACTTTAGCTTCTCCAGAACCAGAATCTCCCAATCCTACGGGATCAGATGGACAACACGTTATACAGTGGCGATGGGGCAGGATCAGTGGGTTCAAGGGCAGATAGGGCCAGGGCTTGGGGAAGGGACAGTAGAGCAGTGCAATCCAGGAGACAGGGAAGAAAAGAGGGAACATCCCTGCTCTGCAGCTATGGCACAAACCCGGCCTTGAGCTGCTGCAAAGCCAGCAGAGGAAGCAACAGATCTGGCTTCTGCTTCCCAAGGAGCAGTGGGATTAACACTCCTCTGCTTTGCCCACAAAGGAGAAACCAGAGCAAGGAGCAGCAGGCACCACTCCCATATTCCTTCATCACTCCCAGTTAGGTGCTGGGTGCTGCCATTGTCTCTGTTCATGTTGTGATGCTCTAAGTATCTGAGCAGAGATTTCTGCAGTATCCTTCCTGAGCAATGTGCAAGCTGGATGATGGGAAGGCCGAGTGTCCCATGGATTTCAGCTGCTCCTCTTATCAATTCCAGCCCTGGGCATTAGACCCAACACCAAGCACTTGGCACCAGCATCACCCGGCAAGTCCTGGTGGTACCACAGTGGCACCAAAGCATCCAGCCAGCCAGGGCAACCCCACGCTTAGAGCCTTAGCACCAGATCTGGGTGCCAGCATTCAGCCCCCTGCTCTGCCATCAGTGTCAAGGTCTGTGACTCAGCTACAGCAGCAGCTGAATCCAACCCTAACCCATATCCCCCCCACCTCCTCGCCAGCAGGGACAGTGGCCCTGCAGGAGCTGCAGCTCCAGGTCTGGGAGGCCAGAGCTGAACTGGGATTTGGATCAGGTATCTCCATTTCAGGCCCTGGTGCCCCCCAGCAGAGCAGCCATTCTTCCCCCAGCAGTTTAGGGTTACAAGGGCAGTGCTGCTCACCAGGGGCTGCACAACAGATGGGGTTGAAGAAGTGAGATTTTCCTAAGGGCACAGCTTCATTTTCTCCCTTTTATTACTTAAACCCACGTTTCCCCCTTACACAACAGCAACCTTTGGGGTTGCTCAAACTGCAGCATTGCTCAACCCCCTGCAAGGCCAAACGTGCCGGGTGCCATTGCCCTCCCTGCACTGTTCCCACCAGGACACGCTGCTCCTCCACACAGATGCCAGCCTGCCAGGCCCGATCCACAGGATAAAAGCAAGAAGAAACCTGGGGATGAGCTCCAGAACCTGAGGATCACAGCACAGGTCACTGAGTGCCTGGGGATGGGAACAGAGGGATCGGAACACAGGGACTGGAACAGGGATAGGACTTGGGGAGAACACACCAGGGCTGAAACTGCAGGAACGCAGCAAGGACAGAGCCCCTGGAGATGGAGAGCTCCATGTGTTGTCCCTGTCACTCATCTGGAACCCACCAATGGCAGGGAAAGGTGGCTGCTGGCTCCTGCATCAGCCCAGTGTCCTGGGAAGGGGCCCAGGACACTGCTGACACCTTCAGCATCACTGCCCAAGGGTGAAAGGTGGAGGCAGCTCCATAGGGAAGGCCAAAAGGAGGACTTGGAGATGGCTGCTCCCAAAGGGGATCCCCACACCCCAGAGGAGAGCCTCTGAACAGAGGCAGCACCAACCCAGCACCACCTGGGCTCTTGCTCTTTAGGCCTATCCTCCCAGAGCATGTGGTGCCCACAGTGGTGTGGCAGAGCTCTTGGCCTGCTGGGACACATTCTGCCCCAAGGAGAAGATCCAAGGTGCAGAGCAGCTGGGCCATGCGGAGCTCAGGGAAGCCTCCTCTCTCCTGCCAAACCACCCTGCTCGTCTCCTGCTCTCCCTGGGGACTTCCCACTTTCCCAGCAGCGCGTCCTTACCCCTGAATCCCTTCATCTGTGGAAGCAGCAGAACAAAAGCTGCAGGAGACAGGTCTGCGCCTGCAAACATCCTCTTCCTGGCATTCTGTTTTGCACCAAGTGAATCAGTCTCTGCCCAGCTGATGGGAGAGAAGAGGAAAAGTGGGAAATGTCCCTTTGTTTCTGTGGCCTGCAGAGCCCATCCTCCTCATGGAAGGGCTGCAGGCTGCCCACTGAGCATCCCAAAGCTGGGAATGCACCAGTTCCCCAGGCGAAGCTCCCCAGGCCTGGCCAGCATCTCCAAGCTGGAACTGCACAGCAGCCAAGCTTCCCTCTGTGGGCTCACTGCCCTGAGCCTCCTGGCTGCATCCCACAGGCACACAAACAAGAGGAGGAAAGCAGTGACCATTTCCAAGGGGATCTCCTCAGAGCACTGCCCTGCTGCAGTCAAACAGCCTCAAGCCCTGGTTGCTGCTGCACCCTCTCGCTGACAGGCTCAAGTCCAAAGCAGAGACTTGGTTTACTCCATTTAGAGCTCTGCAAACCCAGCCTGGGCTGTGACAGCCCCAGCAGCCTCTCCCCATGCAGTGACAGTCGCCGTGTTCACCCCTGTGCCTGCAGGGAGGCTGTGACAAGCCCTCTGGTGAAGCCCAGCTCCCCCCTGCAGCAGCACTGCCTGCAGGAGAAAAGGAAGCTGTGCTCAAGTTCCTCACCCCACTTGGTAAGGTGCCACCTCACATGAGCACAGGCTTGATGAGACACTGCCTGATGGGCCCTCCAGCTGACTCAAAGAGGCTGGAAGATGCTGCTGGTGCTCTTTGACACTCACCCAAACCAGTGCTGAGATGCAGCTATAGAAATGAACAGCCATGAAAGTCCACTTGCAAGTATTTAACGTGGGGCAAACGTTTGCTTTCAGTGTTTGAGTCTGAGAAGGTGCCAACATCAGGTGCAGGAACAGCCACATCCATCCGAGCAGAAGGCAAAGCAGTGAACCAGAAGTGTGATGGGAAGTGCTCCATCACAAGTGAACATCCCTTCCCATTCAGCTCTTGGCTCCTTCACTCTTGCTGCTCCCTTCATTACCTACCCAGTGACTGGATCCTGATGTCTTTGCCAGGCAATACCTGGCAGTTTGCAAACAGGCCCTTAGGTAAAGGATTTCAGCCGCAAGCCAATGTACTAGGAGCAAACCAGAGATGAAGGTGACCTACAGCTGCTCTCATAGCAGCTCAGCAGCCTCTTGCAGAGGCCAGAAGAGCCTTTATATGAAAAGAGAGGTGGGTGAGATAACGCCCTCGACGGAAATCCAACTTCCTCCAACTGGACAAGTCCCTCGTTGCATCATTTCCTTCTCCCTAGAATAAGTTCACCAAGATTTTGCTTCAGCTGTGGCCCTTCTAAAGCACTGAGCTGGTGTCCAGCATCCCGGCAATGGAGAGGAGGAGGAAGCAAACCACTGGGAATGGGAGGCAGCTTCCTCTGCAGGGCCGGGAGGATGCGCTGGAAGCCGGAATGGCAGCGATCCATGAGAAGAGGCCAGGATGCACCATTGTCCAAACCTTGATGAAGAAGCTCCCCTTCCCTTCCCCACCCTTTTTCCACTACAAGGCTGTGAAAGAGAAGTGACATTAGCACCGAGGAGGAGAAGCGCAGCTCAGCTGGGTTTTGTAATCGGGGTATTAACTCTTGTCAGGTCGCAAGGCAAAGACAAACCCTTCAGATCTTACTTCCAGATCTTCAGATATTACTTCCATTCCCTGTCTACAATGGGGAGCAGTGGGAGAGCGGAGCAAGATCTGCTCCAAACAGGGTTAAGCATCCACCAAAGGCAAGCCGGGTGATGGGCAGGGAAGGATGATCCTGGGCTATGCAGCATCTCCTGCCCAGACATCCACAAACACCTTAGGGCTGTGGCTGCTCATGGTGCCTTTGCCAAACACTGGGAATAAACCCCTGTGCTTTCCCCTTGGGAAAGAGAAAAGGGATCCTTTGTGCCTGGAAAAGCTCTCTTTGGCCATCCCAAGAGGGTACTCTTGACCCTCAAAATGAAGCCATTCTTGTCCATCTCTACTGCAGATTGATGCTGGAGCCAGAGCAAAGGAAAGGCTCCAGAGATGTTGCACGGGCTCTGCCTGCCCCACATCTCCTCATTGCTCTCCTTTGGAAGCTACAAACACAGCTCAAGATTCAACCTGAATAAAACCAACCTCGCTGGGAATAAAGCACCAAAGACATCGGAACGAAGCACAGGGAGAGGTGCGGAGGTGAGGGGGGGTTCCCAGCCTTCTCTGGCGCTTGGAAAACCCACGTTCACAGCAGAGTTCCCCAGTTACCAGAACTGGCTTCCGATTCACACCTGAAAGTGTTGCGGGTTCCCTCCCACCCCGGGGATCATCTCACCCACCCCAGGCCCCCCCAGAGGTGCTTTAGAAGGCTCTGACTAACCCCGAGAACCTCTCATAGGCAAACGGTCTCCAGGGTGTTTGTCACTCGGAGCGGGGCGGCCGCTTCCTCCTCAGCTACTGGCACAAGAGGTCCCCAGGAAAGGGGTTCTGCAATTTCCACCCCGCCTGGCAAAGCTGAACTCGAGAGCTTCGGATCTTTGCTTTAAGCTTGTGTCAGGCTCGAGACTGATTTTACCGGTTAACTTTCCGTTTACAGCTTCATTTTCCTCCCCGCTGTTTGGAAATGAGTCTGTGGCATCACAGCTTCTCACGGCACAGGGGAGGGAAAGGTCTTCACCAACAGACATCACACCCAGCAGGGCGAGGAGGAGGAAAGGTTGCTTGGGGAATGCAGAGCAAGGTGAAGAAGGGGGGAAAGGAGAAGAGGAGGAGACATGGAGGCAGGGATGCTGCCAAGCAGCAGGATGCAGGAGATAAGAGAGCTGGGAGGAGGTAGAGGGCTCTTGGAGATAGGGGTGGTTACCAGGAGCTGCTGGGGCGTGATGGAGTTGTCTGTGTAGATGCAGAGCTTCTCCACGGTCAAGGGCATGGTTTCCCGCAGCTTGGAGGCCAGGAGCATGCAGACTGCTCCAAGGAGCTGCAAGTGGCTCTTCCGCACGGGGACTGAGGCCAGGTAACGATCCACGTAGTTCATGGCCAAGGGGAAGACCTCTTCTTCACACTTCTGCTCCTCACACACCTAAGGACAACAAGGAAAGGAGGTTTGAATGAGCACAGGACTCCTCAGAGCCTGCCTGCGCCACAGCTTCAAAGCTTCTGGTTGCGATGGGGCTTCACACCGCATCTGCAGGGCTTCAAAGGCACCTTAGAGCTAAGGAGTGAATTAGCTGCAGGCGTTAAGGCCATGATTTCGGTGGGATTACACCCAGCGGGAGATGGAACAGGGCAATTCCACCTGAAATGGTGCAGAGACACAAGAAGAATCAATGGCAGAGCTCAAAAGTCCTCCTCCCTTGGCCACTTGTACCACAGCCAGGACCAGAATGCAGGAGCCCTGAATTTCATCCTCTGCTCTTATTTCTCAACCAGTATCAAAACACTTGTCATATTGTACTTCCTTCTTTCAATGCAACCATAAAAAACACTGTGGTTTCTCCTCACACAGCAGCCAATGGCACCATTCTCCCTCCAGCAGCACCGAGGACACTGACATGCACGGTCACCATCACTGCCAAGTGGCATCTGCCTCTTGACTGCCCATAGGGCTTCACAGGAACAGGCTCCAAAGCACCACTCCCTCAACCACCCTTCTCAGAAAGGCAATTGCAGACACAGAACAATAATAGCAGGGAAAGGGGGGAAAAGCAACTTTAAAAGCAAGATGGTCATTATTTCCTTTGACAGAAGCAGCTTCTGCAGCAGCAGCAGCAGGGTGGGGAGCAGGCAGGCTCTATCCCATGTCATTTGTCCTTTGCAGATCTGTTCTTTCTCTATGGAGGCTCTGGCCACCTCTCTCACCCATGAGATTCCCTCCCTGACCCCCCAGAACTGCATCCCGCAGAGAGCCCCATTCAGTGTGGATTTAAGGAAGTAAATGGTAGTGGTACTGTTTTCCCTCTTTGAGCGGGCACTTTCAGCCCTGCCCAAGCACTGCTGAGCTGGGCAGCAGGAAGCAAAGGGGGGTGACAGAAGCAATGGCACTTGGGCCCCAACCCTGTGCAATGCTCCAGGCATGGAGAAAAGGGGCTTGTGAAGGGCCTGGAGCCCAAGTGTGATGGGGAAGGGCTGAGGGAGCTGGGGGGTTCAGTCTGGAGAAGAGAAGGCTCAGGGAGGACCTGATGGCTCCCTCCAAGGGCCTGACAGGAGGATGGAGCCAGGAGGAGCTGGGCTCTGCTCCCCGGGAACAAGGGATGGGACAAGAGGAACCGGCCTCAGGCTGCCCCAGGGCAGGTTTAGATGGAGCTGAGGAACAATTCCTTGCCTACAGGGTGCTCAGGCATCGGAACAGGCTGCCCAGGGCAGGGCTGCAGGCACCGACCCTGCAAGGGTTCACACCCCGTGGAGACGAGGCCTCAGTGCCATGGGTTAGGGATGGCCTTGGCAAGGCTGGGAATGATTGGACTGGATGAGTTTAAAGGTGTTTTCCAACGGAGCCAGGGCTGTGATTCCAGCAGCAGCCGGCACACAGATACCGCCCTGCTGCAGGCTCCTTCCTCACCCAGCAACTCCCCCATACCGGAGACCCGACCTCCGCTGCACCCCGAGCCTTTGGGGCTTTCCTGTCCCCTGGGTCGTCCCTCTCACCCGGACCCCTCAGCAAACAGGGGGGGATGCTCCTGCCCCGCACTGCGGCTGGAGTGGGGCAGCGTGGAGGGGGGTGCCCGTACCTCCAGCATCCAGAAAGCCAGCATCTTCCGCATGTAGGGCTTGATCTCCCGCTGCACGCAGTGGAAGTAGGAGGCGCGGGGACTGTACCGCTCCTCCAGGCTCAGCAGGTTCTGCAGCACCCGCCGGTCCCCCAGGAGCTGCGGGTCGTGCTCGGCGCGGGGAACGCGGGGGACGGCTTCCACGCACAGCAGCTCCATGGGCGCGGCGGACAGGGAATAGGAATGGAATGGAAGGGAATGGAAGGGAATGGCCGGGATGAACACAGGAGCAACCTCCCCACCGGCTCCGCGGACGCCGGGAACTGGCGGCGCTCGCAAGGGGCGGAGCCACCGCCCAGCCAGTTCCGACCCGCGCAACCCGAGAGGCGGAGCCACCGCCGTTTTCAGCCACTCAGCGGGCCGAAAGCGGGCGGTGGCCACACCTCCGGGGGCGGGGCGAGAGGCGCGCCGGCGGGCTGACAGCACGTGGGGCGGCGGCGGGGCCGCTGCTGCCATGTTGGAGAGGAGGGGAAGCGGGTGCCGGGACCGGGAGCCCCTGGGGCTCGCCCAGTCCCTCGGCGGCGGCACCAGGTCCGTTCCCCCTCCCCCGTACCCCCTTTGCTTGCAGGGGCCGCAGGGCAGGCAGGCTGCAGCCAGCCAGCCCGGGGGTGCAGCGAGGCTGCTGTCAACCCAACCTCCCCAGGTCTAAAAGCAGTTAGTTCAGTATTTACTCCTCTATCTCTTTTTTTCCGTGTGTGTCTGCCCCAAGTCCTTCAAGGCTATGAAAACAATCAGCTGTGTACATACTTGGAGCCGGTCCCTACAAAGGCTTCCACAAGTTCCCCTCGTGTTACTCCTGGTGCAACTCCACAGGAGATAGCGACCTCAGTGTCTGCCCAGATAAGGCTTTGTCAGGCTTGGCTGCATTTTCCGAATGCTTAACAATTGTTTGGAAATGCCTTTGCAAACTGTACACTGAGCAGCCATTCCTCTGGGAATTTCAAAGTCTTTGGGGTCAGTTTGCACTGACTTCCACAGCGCGGGATTTGCTCTGTGCTGGGACCTGAGCTTGGTGCTGGTTGACCCAGCAATTGCTTTCTAGGCTGAGAAGGTGAAGGCTGTCACTCGGGACATGTTGCTCTGATACGGTTTATACCATACGACAATTTGTTAACTGGAAAGGGGAATGGATTGCCTCCAAACCTGCAAATTCAAACCTCCTCATGTTAGCCCAGGGGTCTGATTTCAACGTGAGCTCCCAATCCCAGCTCCAAAAGCAACCTACTTGATGGAATGACCAGCCTGGATAAGCCTCCTTGGCACTGGGATGGTGCCACAAGGCAGCATTTACAGCAGCAGTTGGAACCAAATGATTCTAATCACAAATGTGAGAGGTGGGACCAGCAGCAGCTCCTGCTCCGGGCTGCCCACCCAGCAGTGGTTCTGTTGTGCATGGCCCTGTCCATCAGTTCCCAGCGCAGGATTCCTGGGCACAGGGAATGGGACGGACACAAGGCCAAATTCAAGAGCAGGAATCCTGCAGCCCTTGGGGAGCAGGCTGCTCCTGTTCAGAAAGGAAGTGGAGCCATGGGATTTGGAACAAGGAAGGACTTTTGGGATGCAGCACCATGCAAAGGGAACTCAGTGGAACACCCGACTGGTTCTGCTGGGGTATCCCTCACTGTATACACACGTAACATGGGTTTAAGCCAAGGACCAAAGCACCAAAGAAGAGATGTGCCACAACAGCCATTCCCCCTCCCACAAGTCACTTCTCTGGATGTCATTTGGACACATTTAGTACTTTCCCTGCATTTTCAGGCATCTAAAAAGAGTCTCTTAATGCAGAACAAACACACCAAATTAATAAGCATTAAAGTAAAACAAGCCTGAAGCCTTCGCTCTCCCTCCTCAGGATTTCTGCTGTTGCTGCAAATGGAAACCATCTTTTCGAGCAGAGGTTGAGAGGTTCCACTGGTGACAGTGAACACAGGGCACACGCAGAACACACACCAGAATCCCCTTTCTACACATGGCTTTGGTTTTCCGCAAGGGATGCCTGGGAACATCCAGCACGGAGATGGGACTGGGAGGAAGGAGAGGGGGTGAACAGATTGATCCCATCCCTGCTGCTTAAAATGAAAATGAGGAATTTGAGAGCAGATTCTCCCATCCCTTTCCCCACTTCCTTTCACCTTACAAATAAATCTTCAGTGGTGTGGGCAAGAAACATCTGAAGAAGCTATGGGATACATGTCTGTGGATCAGTCAGCTGCTTTTAATCTGGGATGACCCCCCCCCCCCCCCCCCCCCCCCCCCTCCCTCCACCCCACCCCCCCCCCCCGCGGCG
>NDXB01017113.1:0-86014 GCA_002631895.1 Agapornis roseicollis
GGATTTTCTCCTCGGAAAGGTGCGGTGTTAGCAGGGAGCTTGGAGCTGTACCTCCTGAGAGAGGAAAGGAAGACTGTAATATGCTCAGGATACATGGCAGCAGGGGGTGGGGGAGTGGCATGGAGGAGGAGACTGCAAAAACCTTCGATGATTGCAGGAGCCCAGAGGACAGCAGGTACCTGTCACCATGATGTGACACGCAGCCCATGCCGGCTTCACCACCACCAGTGGTCCTGCCTCCTCACACCAGCTGCAAAGAGGGTTAGCAGCAACAGAGAGCAGGGTGAGCTGCTAAATCAGACCCTGATCCCATCCCATCCCATCCCTGCCCCTCTGCTGCTGCCATGAGGGTGGCTGTGTGCAGAAATCCATCCATCCACAGCAGCCAGGTACCCTGGACAGGCAGGTCCCCACCGGTCCACTCCGTTGTATGCAGGACTTCCACAATCCAGGCCCACTGAGGGCATGGACATGTGTCAAGGAGGAGTCCCTTCACTGAGCGTGTGAAGCTGGCAGCAGTGCCAGGCAGCCAGCCCCTGCTGCCAGGGAAGCCCAGGGAACTTCCACTGTCTTCACTCACTGATCTCTCACACATTGACCCCAGCTGCAGCTAGAACTTGCCCCAGAGTCTGAACTTGTCCAGCAAGGGGCAGGTCAAAGCCAAAGTGTGAATCTGATCCAACCGAGAGTCCTGGGACTGAAATCCCCTCCGAGAACTATGTCCCCAGCAGACTCTATGGGCAGATAAAAGCTGAAGCTCTCCTGCGCGGGGATGTGGAAGCCCCAGGGCCTCAGCAGCAGCAGGGTACCTTCTCCTTACAGAAGGTACGGACCTGCTCCCCGCTCCCAGCCTGGACAAGGGCATTTCTGATGCTCCCCAGAGAGGGGCAGAGCTGCCACGCACATGGCCACCCCTGAATCTACCCCGGGGATAACGGCTGGATAATGATTGTCCTTTCCCACTTCCTATGCTTCAAGTTCAGTTTGGCTCCTAGAATCTGTGCTAGTTCTTAGCCACTGGTTTAATCCCCAGCTTAATACCTGGGCCTTTTTTAGCCATAAACTCGCAGTGACAAATGCCTTCAGGAGGTTTGCAGGTTCAGTAGAAAAGCTACTTCTTATCATCTCTTTATTTCAAAGCAATGTATTGACTATCCATCGGCTCTTTACAAAGCAGAACCCCTCCAGATGGGCTGAGTCTCAGTTCATAATTGAGTGAAAAGGAAAAGCCAGGCATGTGAACCTCTGTTAGCAGGCAGTTCTGGCAAATCCAGGTTGCTATGCACACGCTGGATGAGACACTGATGCTGCAGTGCTGGGTGGGAAGAACCCAAGTGGATGGCTGTGTCCACTGTCCCGGTAAGCACCTACTGCATAGCCTTTCAAAAGGGCTCAATTGCTCTGAGCTGGTAAAACCAAGTCCCATTGTGGAGGATGCTGCAATGAACTGAAGGTGTCAGTGTGCACAGCCCCATCGCTTGAACATGACTGAGAGGCACATGAACCATGCTCATCTTGATGTGCCATAGGGACATGGATGCTTTCTACTGGCGTCCAGAAAGCCACTGGGATATTCCCAGTTGCTAATCGTCATGGTGAGAGATGTGGTTTTCTGGTGTGAAGCAATCCTTCAGCCCTTCCTTCCCTGGATTTTGCAATTCCAAGTCTTGTTCTCCTTGTTATAGTAACCTTAATTTGGGGGTGGGGATTAATTTTGCATCCTGTACTGCTCACATGGCTCAGGGAGCAGAGTCCAATTATGCAGCTGTGACCTTCATCCAAGTTAGCAGAGTTTCTGCAAATGAATCTCCTTTGTATTTCACAGAGCTGCTCAAATAATGGAATTTCCTTCCTATGGGAAATGCCAATATTTCAACATATATTTTTGCCCTATTTCAGAATAAAAAGTTAAAATTTCAACTCTTGCAACACACAAAGTTCAGGAAAAATCAGAAATATAAAGAAATGGTTTGGTTTAGAATCACAGACTCACAGCCTGGTTTGTGTTGAAGGGACCTTAAAGCTCATCCAGTTCCAACCTCTGCCAGTCTCCCCTCTGGCAGGTTCAAGCCATTCCCCCTTGTCCAGTCCCTACAGGCCCTTGTCCCAAGCCCCTCTTCAGGTTTCCTGTAGCCCCTTTAGGCACCGGAGCTGCTTCAAGGTCTCTTCCCCTTAAGGAGCCTTCTCTTGTCCAGGCTGCCCCAGCCCAGCTCTCAGCCCATGTATTTCAGCATATACATCCCATGACAAATAATGTTCTCTCAAGGTTTTGACTGGGCAGTTTCAACTGATGGGTGAGACAAACCTTGAGCTCCTGAAGGTTCCGTCTTTCAGAAGTGCCCTGGTTTTCTCCTTGGCTCTGCTGAGAGTGTGTGTGATTGAGACGTTTCAGCTATTTTGAATCCCAGCTCATGCTCCCTGCTTCTCCCAGGTGCACAGGGACCTTGTGCTGCAGGTGTCTATGGGGACTTCTGCTCTAGGAGCCTGTGTGATTTGTTTTGTGCTATTTTTTCAGTAGAAATCTCTGTGTGCCACTCTACAGGCCCAGCCTGTGTGAGCTGAAGATGCCCCAAGTGTTTGCTCTGCTGATGCTCAAGTCTCATTCTGTCAAACTCTACTGAACTTCCACTGGAGAATGAATCCCCTGCACCCTCCTGAAAGGTTCTCTGGTGGACCCCCCCATTCCCCCAGCATGACAAGAGGTGCAAGGAATCATTTAGCTTTTCTTTCCTGTACCTCTGACTCTTCCTTCCAGCCCCATGCTTTCCTACTGGCAATTCTTCTGACTGATGTATTTGAAAGAACCTTAATTTAGGTTTTATGCCATAACCAAGTTCTTTCTAAAGACCCTTTTTTTTTTGCTTGCCTTGTTGTATTTGGGCATTTGGACACTTAGACAAAGGGGAATGGCTTTAACCTGACAGAGGGGAGACACAGATGAGCTTTTAGGCCAAAGCTCTTCTGTCTTCAAGGTCCCCTTAACACCAACCAGTTGGGTTCGATTACTTATTCTGAGTGTGGTTTGTTTCTGTGGTAGAGGACCTCCAGGTACACCCCAAAGGTACCTTAAGGTACCCTATTCATAACCTGAACTGTATGAGCTAGCTACCCAGGGGAATGGCTTGCACAGCTTCCCAGCAACAGCGTGTGGCTTCCCTTTGGGCACCCTGGATTAGTGTGTGATCCAAACTGGACACAGCCAAAAGCCTTATTGTGTCAAGTAGCTTGCTCTGATACTCCTGTGGGCTAAGTCTGCCTTCTCTGAGCTGGGAAAACACGATGGGAATGCTTTACTCCTGCTGCTCTCATGATATATTTTTCCAAATTTAACTCAGCCCATTTCCTTTGGCGTTCTCCACACGGTATTACCATTGGCATTGTGCTCTTCTCCAGCAGGTCCCAACAATGTATATGTGTATATGTATTACAAGGACAAAAGGGACCACCTGGGATCATCTAGATTGACCTCCTTTTCCAGACAGGAATAGTTCTGTGTTAATTAATTTTCTTTAAAGTAGAATATACTATTTAGAAAACCCTCTGGGCCTGCATCACTCTCTTCTGATGGTGATGAATTCACTGCCGTTCCAGGCAAATTGTATAAGCCTGGGTCTACCTGACCCTGGCAATTCTGCATGATGATTAGGAAGCAGCACTCAGCTGCTGCTCTAGAGGAGCTAGACTGAACTGACTGATGTTAATGGCAATAACTGACACACCAGTTGATGTGGATATGCAAACACTCATGCATGCAGCACCTGCAGACACTGCCTTAGAGGCTAAAAATGCCAGTGAGAACCTGCAGCAGTCACTGGGACAGCAGCACCTCCACGTTTCTTCCAGATGCCTTCTCAAATCACTGCCAGAGGGGAGCCTGAGCTGAGCTCTGAGGCAGAAGCTGTTGCCTGTGAGGGTGCTGAGGCGCTGGCACAGGGTGATGGCCCAGAGAAGCTGTGGCTGCCCCATCCCTGGCAGTGCTCAAGGCCAGGTTGGACACAGGGGCTTGGAGCAACCTGCTCCAGTGGAAGGGGTCCCTGCCCGTGGCAGGGGTTGGGGCTGGAGGAGCTTTAAGGTCCTTTCCAACCCAAACCAGGTTGGGATTTGATGTGTGGAGGATGCTCCAAGCTGTCACCTGCCAGCATGGCCAGGGAAGGTCATGACACTGTGCAGGATCCCTTCTGCCCCTTGCTGAGGTCCTGGACAGGGAGATTTCTCCCCAGTCCCTACCATGGTTCATAAAGCAGGCAGCTGAAGCCGTGGCCCCAGATGCCTGTGGGTGTTGGGCTGAGCTCAGGCAGGCACACGGGGCCCAAGTCCTTGCACAAAGCAGCTTGGAGTGGTGCTGGCTGTGTGCTGTCAACAGAGGCAACGCAAGCAGTCTCACAGCTCATTACAGAAACTGAGCCGAAGGGAAGGCACGTTCCCAGCTTATCAGGCCACCTCCTCTGTGAGCTCTGATCTACTTTTGCAGTGATTGCTCCTGACCTAGGAGAAGCCCCTGAGGAATCTCACACAGTTCATAGCCTGCAGCTACACGGGCATCCACAAGCAGGCGGGCTGGGCAGGCGGGAGCGCGGCTCCCACAATCTGACTTCCGCAGATGGAAAATTCCACTCCTCTTCCTCGCCACGGGGTCTGCTGAAGCACTTGGGAAGTGAACCCTGTCAGAGGGGAGCTCATCTGATCGCCAGGCTCCTGCTCCTGTGAGCTGTGGCACACTTGCCAGGAAAGCTGCACTATCTGCTCAGCCCCCTTTTAGCACTGCGATAAGGAGCAGCTCTGGAACAGCATCCTGCCTCCTCTGCTCTGCCCCATGGCTATTTTAGCGCTGCTGACAGGCAGTAGAGTGACACGAAGGGTGAGGGTTCACAGTGGGGACCAGCAGAATTGGTCTCTCCCCCAGCTCTGGCCAAGATGACACAAGAAACCTGCTCCTTTGGTGCTGTCACTGGTAAGGGATCAGCTCTACAGATCCTCTCCTTACCCCAGATTAACTCCAAATGTGCTCCCTTGTGTGAAATTGGTCCAACAACTTAGAACTCACACTCTCTCTTACTTCAACACTATCAAAGCAGGAATGATAAGGTAACAGTGAAATAATGGCCCTTGGGTACTGATGGAATTCAGACTGGCTGAGGAGCTGAAAGCTTTGATCCCTCTGCTTTATCTTTGCACATTTTGTCCCTCATTCCCACCCATGCACATGCTCCTTGCTTCTGACTTTGCAGCAGCACTCACTGACAGTTTGTTTAACCCCTGTTAGGGGTGAGGAAAGCTGCTGAGTGGCAGAAAGGCTCATGCTGCAATGTCATTCGGGTCACCAGCAGAAAACTGTGTGTGTTAATCCCATGGGAATTACACAGCTGTAAACCCTGGAAACTCAGCTTCACACTTGGAATGTTCTATTGCTGGTTTCCTTGAATGAAATAATGCAGAAAACTTTGGATTTAAGAAGCAAAAAAAAAATCATCATTCAGACTTTTGCCCCTAACACTCCTAAAATGTGGAGTGTCTCACTCGCTGATGGCCACAGGGCATCCTGCTTCTCCTTAGCATAGGAGGCACATGGAAATGCAAAGCGAGCAGCTCCACAATCAGCCAAGGGACCAAACGTTCACCTTGCAGCGGTAACATGCTCTTGGTGCTGACAAGAGACACTCTGAAAGGTTTCCTTAGGAATCCAGTAACAAGGCTATTTAATAAGGCTTTGATTCCATGATGTGCTTCCCCTTAGATAGTTTCATCCACATGTTTAAACCTTGGAGGAGAGCTGAAAGGGGAGCTCTGTTTGCACTTTCCAGGTCAGATCATCTAAACCACAGCAGAGACACTGATACTTGAAGAAATGACTCTTGCTCAGTCTGACCAACATTTCCAGGCATCCAGCACAAAAATGACCTCCCGAGTTCTGGTTGAAATGTGCATCTTGAGAGCTGTGGTACAAAACATGAGGGACTACATGGAGTGACGGGACACAGTCCAGATCCTGCCTTCATTTACGTGACACCCAAAGGCAAAGCTGCTTCTTGAAGGTCAGGACTGTGGAAGCTTCTGCTCACAAAGCCTGTATTTGTACCAACTTTGTAAGAACAAATTACATTAGATCTATCCCATGCCCTCATCACCTATTCCAGCATCACCAGTGGGAAATGGCACAAAATCTCTGAAAACCAGTAATAAGAAAGAGCATTTCCTGGTCTTTGCAAGTCCCTCAGCAGCTTCAATGCTCCTGTGGATCAGGAGTTCTGCCTGCATTTGGGATCTCCTGTGTGAATAATCAAGCCTTCATGCAAAACTGAGCATTACCTTTACAGGGTTCTCTCCATACCTTTGCACTGTAGACGTGGAGCAAAGCCTGGGGAGGGTTCTGGAGGCAGAGGGGAGCCCAGGCTGGTTCAGGAGCCAACCTCTGCTGCTCAGGTGGAACACCAGCATCTGCAGACCCCCTCAGCTGCAGAGGAAAGCCAAGCACCAAGCTTAGGAAGGCAGAAAAGAAATCCTTCGGAGAGGAGCAGTCAGCCACAAGCCAGGGCCAGGACGAGCCGTGGTGCTGCATGGATATCTCTGCTGCACAGAGAGCAGCAGAGCAGGATCCAGAGGCTGGCAGGGCTCAGCCCTGCTCACTGCCTGCTGGGAGATGTTGGGCAATGGCAGGGGGTTGGAACTGGATGATCTTTAAGATCCCTTCCAAGCCAACCCAGTCTGTGGCTCTATGAATGGCAGGCTGATGGAGGGGAGAAGCTGAATGGAGCCAGACTTTGCAATGATGAGAGGTGACCGAGACAGAGCTTGTCCTGGGGATAAAAGTGACCCTAACTGACAGTAATACTGTCTGCTATTAACAATGAACCAGCTGTGAAGTCAAAATACAGGAGGACCCTGCAGATGCACTCCCAGACCACTCGGGTGATGCTACACTGTGTGGTGTTTGTAGATCATAGAATCACAGCTCATTCTCAGCAGCCAGTTTCCACAGACCAGTGGGGTGAAAGCCCCACTCACTGTTCCCATCAGCAGGATGGCAACAACAACCAAAATGCCCTTTATGAAAGATGCTCACTTTATTTAAAACAGGAAATGTGTGACTGCTGGAGACTGATACTGGATTTGTACAGAGTATAGCAAAGCTTTGTCTAGGTTTATATTGAGCTTTAAAAGCTCTTCAAGTTGTTTGGTTTTGATTTTAGTTTTGGGTTTGTTTAGAAAAGGACAGCAAAAGTGTGTTCTCTTTGAGTCTGTTTCCATCAAAGTCCGTGCTTCCATCTTTCAGGAAACTCTTTGTTGTACAGAGACCATTGCCTTCTCCACATGAACTGAAAACTTGTGTCATCCACCCTGGCACTACTGTGAATGCATGGTAGTCACTGACCTTGCTTTAATCCAAGGTGGCACCCAGCAGAAGCAAACACTGCCTAAGAGCTCATCTCCATCTCCCCTCTGGCAGGTCACAAGGAAAGCAGGTTCAGCGATCCCCACCCCAGCACGTTTAGGACTGTGCCCACAGGTCCTGTGTTTTCGCACATGCCTTCAGCCCCCCCACCCTCCATGGAAAGCGACGCCCGGGCCTCGAAAGCCTCCCTCTTGTGCTCTTTCTTGTGATCCGAGACCCCCATCTAGTGGGTGCTGGTGACCACGCCGCAGCCGCCACACGCGGCTATGCGAGAGCTGCTCTTCTGAGCTGCCTGGACAAGCAGGGCTGTGTGCCAGCAGGAAGCCATGCGAATTCCAGAGTTTCTCAGCTGGGCAGTTTGTTACATCAATGTGATAGCGCTGGAAATGAGACCCATCACCTGTGGTGCTGTGCTCGCTCCAGAGCCTCTGTTTATGAACGCTCGCAGCTAGGGCTCAGACGGCCAGGTGATGCTACCGCTGCCACGTTCCGGACCACACCACCGTGTAACTCCATCACGGTCCGAGCTCACCCGGACTGCAAGGTCTCCGGAGCAGGGAGCCCTGCAGCCGGTGGGGGTTTTGTGTGGTTTTGAGAGCTCAGCCATGGAAAAAATACTGAATTTGTCAAAGTCACAGAGACTTTTAGGCCACGTCCCTTTAGAAATGCTGACCTAACAATAGTGCTAATCAGAAAGTATGGCATTTATAGTACCTTAATGGCACACGCCCAAAATAGATTCTCGTTATATCAGCAAGTTGACAAGCTCACAGGGTACAGAAAACTCCTGTTAATTAATTGCTAAAAGTCACAGGAACTGTAAAGTTGGTGTGGGTGGAGTTTACTGCTTCTTGTAATAATAAAGCGGTGAATCACATTTACCCTGGCATCCTTACACACTTACTTGAAGGTAAATGAAACCAGAATGTGGCCTTCAAAGCTGTTAATTTTTCTCTCTTATGTTAATGATCCTGGAGAAGAATGGGCTTTAATTAGAACATGAATAGAGAACACACTGTGACCTGCTGGCTCTGCAGGTCTAATGAGTGCAGCTTTCTGAGGTATGCTCTTGTTAAACCCCTTCCCTTGGTCACTCCACCACCACGCCAGGACCACGTATTCATTGGAGAAGCACAGTCCAGGAATTCCTATAATTATGTTGCCTGCCGTTCCCATGACAAAAGCATGTTCACAGTTTCTCAGAGGTTTAACAGGCTTTAATGCTCGGAAGGGAAATTTTCCATAGCGGGTATCTGCGGCAGAGCAAGGGCTTCGATTAAAAATGTAATTATTGTTTTTTAGGTACTCACATAACGGGTAATTACTCTCACACCTTTTCAACAGCAGCGTTTGGCTCGGTTTGTAGGACATGGCTACTTTGGATGTGTTTAAAAAGAGACTGGATATAGAACTTGATGACATGGTTTAGTGGAGGTGCAGGGCATGGGTTGGACTTGATGATCTTAGAGGTCCCTTCCAACCTGGTGATTCTGTGATTCAGGACAGGAACTTAATTCCAGCAGAACTGGAGCTAAGTCAGCCGCGATGTCTATGCCTGCAAGCGGCGGTTCTCCTGGGGTTAAGGACAACGTTTGCCGTGTAATTCTCTGCACCAAATGTGCTCCAGGTCTCCAGGGAAGAGGCACTGACAAGGTCCAAAGCCACACATGGACTCAGGCTGCCATCTGGACAGCACCCAGCTGCCAGCACCGGTGCCCAGCTCTGTGAGCACCGGTGGCCATGCCCAAAGTGACAACATCTGACAGGGCTCCAAGTGCACAGTATGGCAGGCACCTGCACGCCATGGGCAGACGCTGCCCTCACAGACCCTGGCATGGCTTGCCCAGGACCCTGTCCCAGTTTGTTTAGGCCAGGAAGGGGCAGCAGGAGCCATAGGAGGCAACGGCACCGGGGCTCACGGGGCTGGGCCATCTCAGGGGCCGCCCCTCCTCCGGGCTGCACCGCCCGCGCTCCCCCGCCCTCACACCGGGGCGGGGCGGGGCGGGGCGGGGCAGGGCCGAGCCCCCGCGCATGCGCCGCGCCCCCTCAGAGCGGCCACAAACCGACGCCTGCGCGGAGCGGCCGGGCCCGCGGTGAGTGGAAGCGTCAGGCCGCGCGGTGCATTGTGGGCGGGATTGAGGAAGTAAAATGGCGGACCTGGCGAACGAAGGTAGGCGGGCGCCGGCGCTGCGCAGCGGGTTCGCTCCGGCCCGGCTCTGCCGCCGCTCTCGACCTCAGCCCGGCCCCAGCCCGGCACCGCCGCCCGGTCTCTGAGGCGCGGCCGGCGTGCGTCCGCCCTCGGCAGCGCTCCCTCCCTGCGGCCTCTGTCGTGCCCCGGCCCCTGTGGGGCGAGCGGCCGGACAAAGGGAGGTGCCGACCGGGCCGCGCTGCGCTGCGGGGCGGGGGTGGCGGCGGCCCGGGGCCGCGCTGCGGGTGCCTCCCGCCGGGGGGCGGCGGCTGGCGGCGGGTCCCCGCGCGCACCGAGCGTGTCCCGGGCGCGGCGGAGCGGGGCAGCGAGCGCCGCGTTTGGCCCTGGGGCGGTTCTGAGCCGCTTTGTGCCCCAGCTCGCCCGCTTGCGCTTTGGGGTCAGTGCCCACGGGTTTAGGCCTGTTGGAAATATTTCCTTAACTTCCACTCGTGTTAATCCTCCTGGCTAAGGGGATAATGGAGGTGGTTATGTAAAACTAAGTGAGGTATGCTTATATATATATGTGTGTGTTTTAGCTGAAAACCTCCGAAGTAAAGAAATAATGGTTTAACCTCCCTCTGAAGAGGGTTAGGAACACATGGGCTCTGCTATTGTAAGGTTTGGGTGTTCTCCTGGGTGTATAGAATGTTGTGTAGGTGACAGTAGGCATCAACAGTTTGCCTTTGAGAATGACAAACTTCCTTCAAAGTCTCTGCAAGACCAAGCTTGCCCCAGCTGTCTGTTTCTCATCCCTTTTCTCAGCTACTGACAGAGGAGAAGAAATGCTGGAAGGAGGTGAATGAAAGCGTGTGAGGCCCCTTCGTTAAGACTGCTCCTTCCATTTGAGCTCTGTAACAGTGGCAATTGCAGTTCTGATATTAACATTAAACAACCGGAAGCAAGTGTCTGTTATAGGTGTAGCGTTTGAAGATGATGTCTGCGAGCAGTTGGCACATAATTGCACTGAAGTTACTTCACAAATCCTGTGCTGCCGCATGTCTTGGGCTCCCAAACTCAGGATGAGCTGAGAGTGCCCTAAGAGGCGTGATAAGTGGCGTCAGGAATGGTAGTAAGTAGTCAAATGTGTTATGACTGCTTGTGAGAAACTTAAGGGCAGTATTTCTGTACTGTTGTTATAATAACCTTACAGTAAGCTGTCAGGGTTTAATGTGTCCTTTCAGGTCCACAAGTTTGGGAATGGCTGTCTTAAGTTGTGCAAGCCTCTTGCTTGACCTCCTGTTTCTAGTGGGAAACGTTAAGCTCAACAGTGAATTCCAAGTTAGCAATGTTTATTGCATCTTTTGCTGCTGACTTGTTGCATGTTCCTACCCCGTCTCTGTACTGCTGCAGCATTGCGTAGGCTGCAGGGGGGAACTCTGCTCTTTCATCTAATCTGCCTTTGTTTCTCTTCGGATCCTTTCCTGACACCAGTGACTTCCCTCACCTGCTAATCTCTTTAGTTTGTGCTTGCATCTCCTTCCAGTTGTTACCTTCCTCCTTTGCTGTTCATTTTCTTCTTCCAGTAAGGTGATACAAGCTTTCATAGAATCGAGCAAGATCAGCTTGCTTCTGAACTATTGGCTTCTCTGCCTGTCCTGATAGTACTGGCTGCCATGTCTTGTGTTGAGTTCTTTCCTCCAGTTCAATTTTGGAGGTGTCTGTTCTTTGTATACCGGTGCAGGTACATATATTTTCTGGCATCGTTCCCCTAAAAGTCAGTGGACTCCATAGTTTTTCTCCTCACCTCTCTGAAACAGTGATATTCTCAGGTGGCTTGGATTGTTTTCTCCTTGTTCTTAAACACTTCAACCTATTTTTCCAGTACTGAGGTGAGTGTTTTATTTCCTTGTGCCCAGGCATTTTCATTCACATCTCTGGAGTGACTGTTCTGGTACTGGTGATTCTTTGATCTTCTACTTCATATTGATCTTTTGTTTGAAGTGTTTGATAGCTAAATGGACATGTTCACAAACCAAGCCTGCTTGAAACATAGCTCTTGGTATTCCTTAATCTTGATTATTTTGTACCCCAGTGCTGCCTCAATCCTACTTTGTTGTGAGGTGTGAAACTCGTTATTCTTTGGCACAGATACCTAGAAAGAGGTTTCAGTAACTCATGCAGGTTGGTTTTGCTGAGCATATTTCAACATTGGCTCTTCTTGTCTGCTCATGCAAGTGAGACTTGCTTAGACTCTTACCTGCTTGATTACTGCAACAAACCTTCTGGCCTTGGAAACTGGGTTTGTTCAGCCTGTGTCCTTTCACCTTACTAATGCAAAGCTCTTGGAACCTGGCATTTTCACCATTGCACCCTTTTGTTTCAAATCATTCATTGTTCTTTTTTCCTTTTTCTGGTGGCTTTTCAAGCTCTGGAAGCTTTAAAAACGTTAGTTTTCTGAAATTCCCAGTTTGTAAGACTGGATTGGTGGAAAGGTGGAAGTTCTGCAAAGAAATTTGCCTTGTTTTGAGGTTGTTAAGAACAACAGAAAACAAAACCCCATTCTTTGTAGTGATGTGGGGATGGTCTCTTCCAAGGAACAAGTGATAGGACAAGAGGAAACGGCCTCCAGCTGTGCCAGGGCAGGTTTAGATGGAGAGGAGGAACAATTCCTGCCCCACAGGGTGCTCAGGCATTGGAACAGGCTGCCCAGGGCAGGGCTGCAGGCACCGGCCCTGCAAGGGTTCACACATCATGGAGATGAGGCCTCAGTGCCATGGGGAGTGATGGCCATGGCAGTGCTGGGGATGATCTTGAAGGTCTTTTCCAACCTGGTTGATTCTGTGATGCTAGAAATTCTTTCCATTCTTGAAGGCTAAATGTTGATGTGTTTACTTAGTGTCCTGCTAACGTTTGAATTGATACTTCAAGGGGGAAGCAGATATGAAGTTCAATGATGCAGGAAAGCCTGGTTCTTCTGTAATAATATGCATGGGATATTTGGTTTAAATTTTAGATGTGCATATGTTGAAGGTTTAGGACCTTTCTAAAGGTTTCAATGGTAATAAAATGCAAATGGAATCATTTAGGTGACCTTTAAGAAAGGGCCATGTGGGTGTGTTCAGCAAAACTCCCTTTGCATTAATGCTTTGTGGCGGGAAAGGAGAAAACCTTTTCCTGCAAAGTTGATGTGTGTTCAGTAACTACTGCTGCAAAGGGCTTTTCCTCCCAGTGTGCCCTAGTTTGGTCAAAGTACTGGTTTGAGATAGAGATCTGGAGGCAAACGACAAAGAGCTTTTGGGTATCACTTGTATTGATCTTCAAGAGGAAAAAGGAGCATTTGAAGAACAAGTCCTTTAATTATATATTACCAGGAACTGGTGGAAACAGTTTGGGTAACTGAGATGTAGCTGCTCAAGGGATTCATTGCTGGTAAAACCATCTTGGAACAGAATGTTTTCATGTTGGTCAGTAATGACTGTGGTTGGAAAAAACCCATCGATTTCTCTTTTTACAGAAAAACCTGCCATTGCTCCACCTGTCTTTGTATTTCAGAAGGATAAAGCACAGAAGGTAAGGAGATGTTGCTACGGATTTCCCTGATTTGTTCTGTCACTTCAGGTCTGCTCTTGAGGTAGCTGCCATTCCAGTTAGTGGAAGTGCAGTTTGTTTGAGACTCCCCCGGGGTTGTTATCACAGGAGACACAGCAAGTGTTAATTTTAAACTTTAGGTGTAAGCTGTGTGTTTACTGAGGTTAAGAGCTGCTCTGAGGGAGAAAGTGGGTGTATAGCAGGATGCTGGAGAGGGGCTTTGGACAAGGGCCTGTAGGAACAGGCCAAGGGGAATGGCTTGAATCTGCCTGAGGGGAGACTGAGCTGAGCTCTGAGGCAGAAGCTGTTCCCTGTGAGGGTGCTGAGGCGCTGGCCCAGGGTGATGGCCCAGAGAAGCTGTGGCTGCCCCATCCCTGGCAGTGCTCGAGGCCAGGTTGGACACAGGGGCTTGGAGCAAGCTGCTCCAGTGGAAGGGGTCCCTGCCTGTGGCAGGGGGGTGGAACTGTGATTGTGACACCTGCACATGGTGTGTTCTCTTTGATTGCTAAGGCTGTTCTGCACAGTCCCTGCACTCTTTTCTTGCACTAGCTTCCCCCTCTCCCCCCACCAGAAATGGGCCATTTCAAGTAAACCCCGTGGCAAATGGATCGTCCTCACAAGGTACAAACAGCCGAAGGTGTCTGACTCGCTCAGTGACCTGCTGCAGACATTTTCCTATTTCCCCTTTTTTTGTGTTGAAGGTTGAAGTTTTCAAGGGTTAATATGTTTAAAATACAGCTGGTGAAGGAAGCCACGGACTTAGGTCACTTCTCTGTCCCTGTCTGTTACAAGGGCTGGCCAAGAGAACTGTGTTTGTGAGGATTTCAGGAGACCTGTGACGTGTGGGCATTATCTTAGACTTGTTCCCAGGGCGGAAAGAAATGCAAGAACCAGAAATGCTGTTGGAGAATGCGTACAGGAATTCCTGGCTACACAAGAGCATTCTTCAAGTTCACTCCATTTACTTAAATGTATGGGATAGTACTGTGATCAGGATAGAGCCTGAACATCAAATACAGTATTAATAGGATTGGGCTCATAGACGTGTGTGGAGGGTGCTGTGTTCCAGAGCTGTTCATTCCCTGTGCTAAGTTTCAAAGGTAGGATGCTGGTGAGTCCCTGTACTCTTCTATTCATGTAGTAGTGTTAGGGTAGTGTTGGACTAGGGAGAGGGTCCAGTTGTATCAAGAGGTTTCACAACAAGATGAAGGTGCTAATGGTGTTCTGGTCACTTCCCATAGTGAAAGGAATCCATCCTGGGATTATATGTTTCAGGAACAAGGGAAACTGGATCAGGGGAAGCAGAAAAGATCAGGGCCATTAGAAAAGATGTGAAACCTGTGCTCAAAAGACTTGTTGAATGTTGTGAGAGTTGGTGGTGGTTCTTGGTTTGTTTCTGGCACTGTGGAATGTGCTGGGAGACTTATTCCTGTAAAACTACCATAGTGTTGGTTTATGGAGTGCACTGAGAAAGGGCTTCCTCCTTTGCTTGAGGGAATGCAAGCCAGTTACATTGATCAGAAAATGCTTTGGAATGAACTTCCAACTAAAAGGCACGTTCATGAGGAGCTTGGGTCTTCTGTGATGTTTTTAAACTTGATCTGAATTTGAGCTTTGTCACTTTGAGGTTTTCAGTACCTGGAAGCTGTGACTGTAATAATGGTTGCATAGTCGCTGGAGATGGTAGTGCTTGGGTGTAGATTTTCAGGTATCTTATTTGTAAATGAAGTAAGTGGGATCTTACTTAATAGTATTTTGGGTGAAACTCAAGATGCTTATCTGTAAGCTGGAAACCATGCGTTGCCAGGAATGACAACCCCTTCAAAGTGATGATTAAAACAGTCCGATGGATCCAAAGAGATTGAGATGTTCAGTGTGTGATTTTGTTTTGTCACTGTCGTCTGGTTTCAGAGATCAGCAGATGGATCAAGTCCAGAAGATGGGGATGGTAAGAGACTTGTTTGTAACGTTAAATCCCACAAAATGACTCTCCAGGATTTTGTGCATTTTCCTCTAATTGCCTTTATCCTGTAGAATCTGATCGAGAGGATGGGAGCTACTGTCCACCTGTAAAGCGGGAGAGAACATCATCCTTAACTCAGTTCCCTCCTTCTCAATCAGGTAAATGTTGCTACAATATTATATACTGTATATATGGGTTTCCTTCCCATATATATCATTGGGAGGTTTTGTCTCCAACAGATCATCTTGCATGAAGTCAAGTATGACAGGATTTATCAGGTCTTTTGGTTTTTATGAGGCTGTGGATGAAGCTTAAGCATGATGAGATGAGAAAGGAAAGTCAGAGTACATGGGTGGCAGCTGGGGGCTTAAGCCACAGCAGACAGTGATAAGACTGCTGACATAAGTGGGAAAGAATAATGTGCCTGTAATACTGGTTTAGTTCAGAAGAAAGAAAAAACCCAAGTGAACAAGACAAATACTAGAAGAACTGTTCTGAGTTTCCAGCTTTGATGTGTCTGGAAACAGAGTTAAAATTCAGATAAAATACACAGCTTCTTTTTCCTTGACTGCAGTAACAAAGAACAACGTTTTTATGCCATCAAGCTTCTGTGAACCCTCTACAGGCAACTCTGACTCGGAACCAGGTGAGCTTCCCCATTTCTCTGCTTTTGCTCAGCAAACTGCTGTCAGTCTGTCACGAGCCAAAGTACCATAATCTGTGGTGATGCTCAGCCGTGATCTGTGAACTGCTTCTTTGCTAATCCCTCCTGTTCTGTAACTTGGTTTTGCTGGTATTGCTGTATAGAATTCCTGCCTTGTTTGGGTTGGAAGGGACCTTAAAGCTCCTCCAGCTCCAACCCCTGCCACAGGCAGGGACCCCTTCCACTAGAGCATGTTGCTCCAAGCCCCTGTGTCCAACCTGGCCTTGAGCACTGCCAGGGATGGGGCAGCCACAGCTTCTCTGGGCCATCACCCTGTGCCAGCACCTCAGCACCCTCACAGGGAACAGCTTCTGCCTCAGAGCTCAGCTCAACCTCCCCTCAGGGAAGGTTCAAGCCATTCCTCTTGGCCTGGCCCTACAGGCCCTTGTCCAAAGCTCCTCCCTAGGTTTCTTGTCCTGTTTAGCACATTGTTATCGTATGCTTAAATGGCAGGAGAATAAGTAAGATGGGAAGGTGCTGAGCGCAGCCATGATGCCCATAAGAGAAGACATTTATAATTACGCCTTGGAAGTTCTTGGGAACTCGTTTTCTAATAGCTTGATTTTCTTGAGATTTTGGTTTTTTTACCTAAGAGCTTCAAGTGTAGTGAGTGCAAACAAAGGAATTTAATTTCCCTTCCTACTGTAAAAGTGAATGGAATGACGAGAAATTAATACTACCAATTAAGTGTAACTGAATTGATGATAGTTAGCAGTTGGGTGCTTGTTAGCAGCTGTCAAGTTCAGTCATAGTGTTGGTTCTTTCTTCAGTTTGATTCTCACTTAGAACCTCTATTACCTCAATTAATTCCTTCACATAAAGATCTGTTTCTCGTGTGCAAAGGGTCTGTTTCAGGTTTCTATGGAAAAACCAGTTTGGAGGGGGTTTTATTGCAGCAACTCATGTTTCCGTCTTTGTACATTTGCTGTGATGATTCCTGGAAATCCCGACTTCTTTTGGAAGACAGGAATTTGTTCTTTGGAAATCTCCTAATGACTTTAGATATTTATAAAACTTGTAGGTTGTTAGAGTGGGGAAAACATGAAGAATTGTGGCTTGCAGTGTACGTAGTGTGTTACAGCTATGGCCTTTTGGGTTTGTATTTTGCTTCCAGAGGAAAAGAGCAGTGGATTCCGGCTGAAGCCCCCAACCCTAATCCATGGTCAGGCCCCCAGTGCAGGTGAGTTCAGTCTGTTCTGCAGCAGTACAAAGAAACCAGTTCAAGCATTTCATGTATTTAGGAGTTTCCTCAAACTGCTGCTGTAAGTGCAAGGCAGAGAAGTCTTCTATTCTCCACAGTGGTTATGCCCATATCCAGTGTGTAACGTGCATAGACACAGACAGACTTTGACTTGGGTCAGGACTGTGCTTCTGAAATGTGTCAGAGCTTAGTGTGCTTTAATACAATCCTTAGAGTGGTGCTGGGCTCCCTGCACCAATACCTGGAAATCTCTTCATTAGGAGGAGAGAAGGGGGCTTGGACTGTAGCTGAATAAAGTGTCAGTGCATAAATAGGATTGCTTCTGTACTGTTCACTTCTCTTACATTTTGGCTTGTATTTCTGAGTTAGTCATAAACTCTCTTCTGTGCTCTCCTGGATAAGGTAGAGAATATATATTTAAGTGGGTTTTTTAAGGCTAGGAAGTTGTCTTCTCTACTTGGGACTAATTCTGTTTTGAGTGAGAGATGGGAAAGGAGGAGGAAGCTTTTTTAATGTCTGCTTTTCCGTTGTATGCTCTGTTGGAAGCAGTTACAGAAGAGATGAGCTGAAGCTGAGGTTTTCAACTCTTAAAGCTTTATAGCTCTTGAAAACCCTTTGTACTTGCAGGTCTCCCCAGCCAGAAGCCGAAGGAGCAGCAGCGTAGTGTGCTACGTCCAGCAGTATTACAGGCACCACAGCCAAAAGCTTTCTCACAGATGGGTAAATAACACTTTTGCTTTCTGAAGTACCACAAGAGGAGAACAAAAACCCCCAAATCTCCTTAGTGCAGCAGTTTGTTTTACTCAGCATCTGTCTCTGTTGTGCTGGGTTTCTCCTTTCAGAAGAGCAACATCATAGTTGTGAGATGGGTGGGTAAATGGTTGACAGGCTGCACCCAGTGGGTGGTGGTGAGCAGCTTCTTCAACTGGGAAGGTGTCAGCAGTGGGTCCCCCAGGGATTGATATTAGGCCCAATGCTGTTCAATATGTTCATAAGTGATCTGAATGCTGGGATCAAATGTACCCTGATGAAGTTTGCCAATGACACCAAACTGAGTTGGGAAGTGGACACTTTGGAAGGTAGAGGCACCCTGCAGGATGACCTGGACAGGCTGGAAGAGTGGGCTCCCAAGATGAAGTGACTTCTTGCTGACTTGAGTTTCTGCCTGTGGACTTTTAATTCAGATAAGAATTGCTGAAGCATGGCCCTTGTAAATACTATGGGAGCTCGGTATTTTACATTGCAGTGTTTCATGGCCTTAAGAAAACAGCATGCTGTTGGCTACAGAAAACTTGTAGGACAATGTGAGTGTGTAGAGAGCTTAGAGAATTTTCCCATTCCTTATTCCAGTCCTCAGCAGCGGCACCAACGGTGTGAATATCCCAGCAGATTCCGCAGCCACATCAGAATCACTAAGTAATGCCACACTGAAGAGTTCTGACTCTGAAGACAAGGTGAGTTGCAGGAGCGCTGGAAGGACACTCAAGGGGGCAGGCTTCAAAACAATATTGTCTGAACAAGGTCTGTTTGTTTAGGAATATGAGTGCAGTTACAGCAGTGATAGCCTCCTCCTCTATCCATACCATGGGAGTGCATTTTAGGTGTAGTATTAGATTTTGTACTAATAGTGTACTATTTTTATCTTTACTAAATGCAGCAGAGATTGACTGAATGCAGTCTAGGATGTGTTTTCATTTTTGCCCATTTCTGCTTCTGTTGTCATTGTTTCCTTATAGTCTTTCTAACTTTGTCTAATCTTGCTGTAAAATCTTACTGCTGCTTGAGAGCAGCCTGCTCTAGTGGAAGGTGTTGCTGCTTGTGGCAGGAGGTTAGCACTGGAGGAGCTGTGAGGTTTCTTCCAGCCCAAGCCATTCTGTCATTTAGCACAGTCAAGCATTGAACCAGGCTCCCAGACTGGAAAGCTTGGTAACATCCTTGGATTTTTTTTAAGACTTGATTGTAGGAGGTCTCGGGGTAGCCTAGCACTGATGCTGCTTTGAGCATGCTTTGGACCAAGGGATTGTTAGAGATCCCCTGGAACTTCAGCTACCCTGTGGTTCGTTAAGGAAGACTATTTTAAACAACAGGATTTTAAAAGCAAAAATCACCTTGTAGCTCTGGGGATATTACAGGTTTGTCATTGGAAATGATTGCGACTCACAGTGTCATAACGTGGTTTTTGTTGGAAGAAACTCAAGGCTAAAGCTTTGCATTTCTTTTCTTTAGGCAGGAGAATGTCAGAAAAAAGAGGCTAACAGCACTTCAGATGATGACAGCTGTGAGAAGGCAGAACTAAATGCACAGCAAGCGTTTGTATTTGGGCAGAACTTAAGAGATAGAGTTAAGGTACACATGTTTGTTATCTTGACTAAGAGTTGATGTCTTTGAGCAAGGATGAGCAGCAGTGGAACAGATCATTTGATGGCATGAGCATTACGCACTGTTTCTGAAGTACTTTGCAGCCACCCTATATAGAAGGGTTAAAACCTTCCTGTATTTAAACAAAATGAAAAGCTGTGAAGACAGTTTGGTTTGGGGTAAAACTGGTTTTCCAGACATTTACTAAATGAATTAATAATGTTCATTAGCATAAGAAGCTCTGTGCAATCTATTGTTTTCTCTTACCTTTTGGGTCGGAATTAAGTTGAAGTGTGTCTCTAAGTTGCTCCCATGAAACTAAGAGTTCACATAAAAGGTGAGAAAAGGAAAACAGGGCAGCCTGGGCTCAAACCTGTGCATGGAGTGATTCAGTTGTATTTTTAGCACCTCTTGTTGAAGACAGGGTTGCACAGGTTTCCTGGCATAACAAGAGCTATACCAGGTCATAGGCTTATATTGTGTTATTGTACACAGTACTTGCGGCTAGAACCTTGTCCCGGGACAGTCTGAGCTGGGAAGTTTGTGGTCAGTAGTTCAGGCTGTCAATGTCTCCCCCTTGCGTTCCTAGCTGGGGAATGAAGGCGATGAAGCTGCCGATGTGCCCAGTGCCGGCCCTCACGCCACAGACACACCTTCTGCAACAAATTATTTTCTACAGTACATCAGTTCCAGGTGAGACTCCAGGGAGGGCTGGAGGACACTTGTTCTGTGTTCAGGGTGATTCGGATGCAGGGCTTACACTGGGTCAGTGGGATCCCAGGCGTCTGGAGAATGAGGCGGCAGACTTGAGATGTGAGGGAGCCCTCAAGGGAGATGCGTGTGACACCACTTGCTTAACCACGACCTCACCAAAGCCTCTTCAGAAAACTAAGGGGCATAAGATGAGAGAAGTTTTCTCATGAATGAACAGAAAGAAACAGTGATGGAATTAACTGGAGCTATCAGTAGAATCCTGTGCTTCAGCCTGCTCTAGTGGAAGGTGTTCCTGCCTGTGGCAAGGGGATTGGAGCTGGATGAGCTTTAAGGCCCCTTCCAACCCAAACTGTTCCATGATTCTGTGAACAGTAACTTAAGTTCTCTCAATCTGTAAAATAAAACAACCACTGTTGTCCTTCCAAAGTGGGATTTAAACTCTGTTCGTAAAAGTGCCAAATGGGCGGAGGATGCTTATTCTATAAGGAAAATGTGAGGGCTGAGATTTGATTGTGAAACTTCTTGGTGAGCATAGTATTGGAGGTAGTCGAACAAGAGGCATTTTTTTATCCCTCCTGTCTTTAAGTGGCTTAGTTTTAATACTTTTTCTCTCTGAGAAAATTGACCTAGAACCCTGTAGTTAATTCACATTTGTGCATGTAAATACTGTTAAAAAGCACCTTGTATGATCAAACAATAAGCCCTCACTTAGCGTTCAGTGTGGCTTAATGTGGAGCTCGATATCTAAAGAGAAGTATTTACAGTGACAAAACCATCTGCCATCACTCTGAGAGGATTCTTATTCTGTAAAACCAGGACATGGTCTCGTGTTACTAAGTTGAAATCATTTTTGCTGCTGTTTCTGTGTCAGTCGGTACTTAAAGCCACTGACAGTCGCTCACTGAGGAATTCTGTCAGAAGACAAATGGATATTTCCTGACTTCTAAACCCTGTTTTGTTGGGGGGTGGGGGCTTTGTTTGCTGTTGTTTTTTTGTTTTCCTCCAGTGTAGAGAACTCTACAAACAGTGCAGATGCATCTAGCAACAAGTTTGTCTTTGGCCAGAACATGAGTGAGCGAGTCCTAGTGAGTATCCACAGTGAATGGAATGCTCTAGCTCTGCAAGGAGTCTGTGTTTTGCCTTCTCACTCAGGGTTTTGAGAACCTTTAATTATAGTATCACTGGAGCATGGCTTTCAGTGGTTTTCCCTTGTAGGTAATTCCCTTTTCTGAGTGCAGTGCAAGGGTTTCATTATGAGTACTGGCTGCAGCAGCAGTGCCCTGTGGGATTTCCCTGCTGACCTTTACTGGTATGAGGAGCTTGAGTGCCTTCTAGGAGTCCATGTGATTCTCAAGTCCAACCACTTTGAGGCACAGTTTGCTTTAAATGGCTTCTTCAGCATAACTATTTGAGTGGTTTGTGTTTTTTGTCCTCCAAATGGAGAAAAGTTCTGTTCCACGATCTCTGTGACGGGATTCCAAGACCAGCAACCTCAGTACTGAGGTGTGATTCAGAAAACTGTTCATGGAAGAGCAGGTTCCAGTGCCTCACTGTTTCCCACTGTTGTTTTTATTGCTATGGTGGTCTAAAAGGGAAACATTGAATGCTGTGTACTCATCCCTGTGTAACCCCTGAGCAGGGAGTTCAGTCAGGGATGCACCGGGTTGAACTGTAGCTCAAATTCATTTGCTTTATTGACCATAACTTCACAATGAGGGTTGAAATTTGGTTTCAGTTCAAGGAAGAATAATCTGAAATGTGTTTAGGTCAGGCTTCATTCAGTTCCTTGGCGAGGGAAGTGGGATAGCTGTTACTGTGAGAGCATGTCATCTGTGGGGTGGTTCTTGCGCAGTATGGGTGATGAACACTAGGGCTTCCCTCAGTGACTGATCACTAACTTTGTTCTGCAGAATCAGTGTATGCTTTCTGCCTTCTGCTTATCCCCTCCTCTTTTTGCAACAGAGCCCACCAAAATCAAATGAAGGTAGTACAGAGAGTAATAAGGAGAATGCTGCTGCAGAGTCTGGGTCTGAATCCTCTTCTCAGGAAGCCACACCAGAGAAAGGTGAAAAACAGGATATGATTTTAGGAATGGTAGTTAATCCTTGTTTAAATGTCCTGTTAGTTTATAACATTTTTGTGTTGCCTTTACTGTCTCCTGTAACCAAAGACACATCCTCAGGGTGGGAGGTGATGTGCTGGGTGCTACAGATTCTCCTGTCCTTTTGGCTTTAACGTTAAACATATACAGGCTACACTGTCTCTTTCATGGTTGTTCTGCAGAATGAAAGTAGAGGGGGTTACAGAGCAGGTACTTGGACCTACAGAGTGTGGAAGAAATGTGGCAAACTTCTTTCCAGCTTCCAGTGACTGAATGTCTGAGTCCAGTGTACATTAGATTGGGTGCACCAAGTGGGTTGCTTAAACCAAGAGCTGTTTGCTGGATCTTAGACTGTTGGGACTCTTCAGAACAGCAAGATTATCTGGAAAGCTTGGGTTTTCTCCAGCAAACTGCTTCCAAGCCAGACTAAAAGTGGAAAATGAATGGTGCTGGACATGGGTGGGCCCAACTGCAGAGCTGGTGGCAGTGTTGGGACTGCGGGAGCACCTACAGATGTCTGTGTGATAGGAAAGGTTTTGCAACGCTGCCTGCAGGGACAAGATTTGGCACTAATGTCCCTCTCATGTCCTTTCTGTCTTTTGCTTAAAAGACAAGCTTTAATTTCTGCTGTAAGTTTCAGTCCTGGCTCTACTGTTGTGTTAACGTGTGTCTTCTGTGCTTTATTGCTTCAATTCTGGAGTACTTGTGCGAGACGTTTCCCGTCTCACAAACGTGCTAATCTTTCTCCAACTTTCAAAATGTTGTTCAGCAAATAATATTTCCGAGTCCCTGGCAGAGTCTGCAGCAGCCTACACTAAAGCAACAGCAAGGAAGTGTTTGTTAGCAAAGGTTGAAGTGATCACTGGGGAGGAAGCTGAAAGCAATGTGTTACAGGTAAGCAAAGGGTAAAGTTGAGGAGCTTTGAGTTTAGGGGGATTCATGTTGTTTCTTCATTTCCTCTTTCTGAAGAAATGTTAGTGTTTGAGCTCTCCAAATCTTAAGCCTACTCTCTTGAATCCATCGTAGCTTCTCTCATAGAATGGTTTGGGAAGGAAAATGACTGGCTGATGTAAGCCTACTGACCCTTCACCAGTCTCATTCGACAATAAGTTTCCTCTGTGGGAGTTTGTACCTTATCTGAAGTTGTTCTTGTTGCTTGCTCTTGAATGCAGGTATTCTTTAAGAGTCTAGAGCTTCTGTTAATAAAAGTTTATGAAACCAGTCAGCCTATTTTGAGGAATTGGTTGCAAGAGAGAGGATGACTGCCTTGCTTTACACAGCTTATAAACAGCTAAAATGCCAAGATGAAATCTGAATCTTTTTAACCAGCCATAGGTGACTAAATAGGAATTACATTATTTCAATTGACCACTATGCTACAGAGAGATTTCCTGTTACAGATCCAGTGCAAGCTGTTTGTGTTTGATAAAAACTCCCAGTCTTGGGTGGAAAGAGGTCGAGGACTTCTGAGACTCAATGATATGGCCTCAACAGATGATGGAACATTACAGTCTCGGCTGGGTAAGAGGAACCAGGGGAAATGAGGTACTGGATGACAGTCAGTGCTATTTTCATAGGATGTTTCCATGACGTGCAGCAGCATCTACTTTAGTTAGGTCTTAGCTATTGAAACTCAGAAGCAGTTTGGACCTTTTCTCTTCTTTCAGCTTTACACTTTTTTCCAAAGGGAATATTTCTCCTAATGTAGCAAATGTGCCAGTTGGTTCTTTTCCTCTATAAAAGCAAGCTCCATTTAGCAACTACAATATTTGCCTAGAAACTTATGGTAATGTTTTTCAGATCTGGGCTCTCTGCCCTTTGGGATGGGGTGCTTGTGGCAGAGGAAGTCTCTTTGAATAGAGCACTACAGTTCAGACTGGCAGGAATGTGCATGAGCCTGAGATTAGCTTAGATTCAACCACTGGACGTTGTATTAACATGCAAGGCTTTGGGCTCAATATCTTTAGACATGACTGCTAATTTTTAATAGCCTATGTTCTTCTGATTAACAGTTGTGACAAGTTTCTTGTTTTAAGGGCTTTCCCTTGCTGTTCTTTGTAAAGACACTTACATGGTCCCACAATAGAAAGCCATCTTGGCTGTTTTGAGCTTCATGTTGTGTCTTTTTCCACCTAACTGATCTTGTTCATTGGCTTTAGTGATGAGGACTCAGGGGAGTCTCAGGTTAATCTTAAATACCAAGCTCTGGGCTCAGATGCAGATTGATAAAGCCAGCGAGAAGAGCATCCGGATCACTGCCATGGATACAGAGGACCAGGGAGTTAAAGTTTTTCTTATATCAGTGAGTATTGGTTTTTCTTTACAAGACAGACTTTGTAATTCTGGAACTTGTTAGCATAAGGTTTGGAGGTATCAGAAAAGTTGTGTGACTCCTGGGTAAAGAGCTTCTCTATAGTAAACTGCATATGCGAACCAGATTTGGTGCTGAGCAGAGAGGAGTAGACCCTCACCATCACAGTTCAGTCCATCGAACATCTTCCTGTATCTGCCACAACCCATTCTGACCTAATGTGGGAAGCCCTCCATTAGAAAACTGAGTAGATGGTGAAATAGGGCACAACTGGTGTGGATTCCATAAGCAATGTTTTCTTCTTCTATAACTCTTTGCACCTTTTTCTTGCTTCTAAACCCATGTAGGCAAGCTCTAAAGACACAGGGCAGCTGTATGCTGCATTGCACCACCGGATCTTGGCCTTGCGGAGTAGAGTGGAACAAGAGCAAGAAGTGAAGAATGTAGCACCTGAGCCAGAAGTAACGCAATCAAACGAGGAAGACAGTGATGATGATGTCATTGCACCTTCAGGATCAGTTGGAAGTGGTAAGCAAGAAAGATAACAGAGCTTCCTGGTTTCCATACATTTTTGTCTGTCCTCTATGTAACTGTATTAGAGATGTGCTTCTGGCTTGTTACTGTGCTTTGCTTTCCTATGGTTTAGAACATCCAGCCTTTGACAGAGACCAGTCCTCCATCCTGATTCACTGCAGGGGTTAAAAAAAGAAAGAATGAATATGAACAAAAGCAGTGGCTGGAAACTTAAGCTTTTAGGCTCCAGGATCCCCAAATGAGATAGATTAGTCAAGAACATGGAATTCTGTAGGGGACAGAACTCCATCTGGAGAAGGAAGATGTAAGGCAGGCAGAAGGTGACCTCTGCAGTTCTCATTTGCCCTTGAAATCCTAAATCTGAGACTGTTGTGGGCTTCTCAGGTAACGTCTCCTGTTGTAAAGCAAGAAACAAAAGATGTTTCTTATGACAAAGAACTTTCTTTGTTTCAGGTCCTAATGATGAAGGTGATGGGCAGAATGTTGGCAGCACATAGCAGACGTGAGCCCCTCTGCTTGCAAGGCTGCTATGAACACCATCTTGCAGGCACCTCTGGATCCCCCAGGCCAGCTGTTCTTTCAGGCAGTGTTGAAGGCTCCAGGACTTAAGAACTGTGCATCCCTGTTCTGTTTGTTTGGTTTTTTGGTCTGGATCAGTAGATTCCACACAGAAAAAAGCAGACTTGGAAACTACCTGAATGTGGTTTGGGACGTGAAAGCTCATCATATTGATGAGCCAAAAAGAAAACACAAAAAACACAAAACAAAACCTGACAAAACCCCAAACATTTCCCCTCTTCCTTGTAATTGAAATGGCACATTACAGCTTGTCACAGCTTTTCAGTGGGACCTTGACTGTTTCTTCAGTAGTTCATGTCTTGCAGGCCTCCAAGATAGAACTTTCCGACACGGTTCCAACTCGAATTCTGCTTTTGGAGCCCTTCTCTCCCTTAGGAGTTTCTGCCACCTGCAGGAAAACTGTGTCCTCACCAGTTCACTGACTGCCCTTTCGGGTTCCTTCTCTTTTTGGACTGCAGATGAGGCAGATGATGGTGTTTTCCCTTTTAATTCCAGCGTAGGTTGTGGGCACCGTTGTTCCCTGTCTAGTGGGTTTGTAAACAGAGAGAAACAAAACATTGTGCTTCACCAGGAAAGGTTATTTTTTAATGCAGTAGCAAGAGACTTCAGAGTCTGCAGGATTCTGCCAATTCCTTTTCTTTCTTCCCATTTCATTATTATTATTTGGGGGTTTCTATTGTGGTGATACCTTTTTTTTTTTTTTTTTTTACTTTTTTCGATAAGATGCTCTTGTGTGTTGAGAAAGTGAAACTATTGTTTTGTACTGTTCTTTTCTGTTCCTATTTAAGGGAGAGCTAAGCCACTATATATATTAGATGTTGCATACAATTTTTTCTTAGGAAATAATATGTTTCTGTGGCTACAGTGAAGTGGAGGAGGCAAACAGATTACACCTTCAGGAAAGCTGAGGAGGAAACAGCAGTTTAGCCCTTGGAAGAATAAACCAGGCTCATGTAATGAGCTCTGCCAACTATTCAAGTAAACCTGTACTCTGAAGCAGCTCTCATTTAATGGCTTGATTCAACAAGCCATGGAAGCACTTGCCTGATTTACCTACATGTGAATAATCTTCCTGAAGTCAATGCAACTGTTCATGCTTAAAGTTGAGTACATTTTTCAATACCTTGCTGGATTAACGGCCTTAAATAGAAACTTCTAACCCTTCCTGTCCCCTGTTCTGTTTCCTGAAGTCTTGCAGCATGAAGAAAAAGGTAATATTGCCAGCTTTGAATAGTTTGGGCTGAAGGATATTGTATTCTGTTCCACCAAAATAAAAGCAAGAATGTGTTTTCCTGTGTGTAATTCTGAAGTACTCCTACTGTAACCGTAGCTCACTTTTTGCTTTGGATGTTTTCTCATCAGTTGAGCCTTTTGTGTGAAAGTTGAGCTCTATTTTGTTATTAAAACATAAGGTATATTCTTGTCCAGCAGAGTTGGAACTCTGGCCTCACTAAACCCAGTGACCAGGTCACTTGGAACAATTTGGACAGTTTATAGGTTATTTCCATTATAAATAGTTTACTCGTTCCTTCTCCTGTAGGCTGAGGAGATGTAAAATGCACTAGATGATCTAAAATGGAACTAGGTGATCTTAAGGTCCTTTCCAACCCTAACTATTCTATGATTCTAAAGCACGTGAAAGAGGAAGGAGCATTTAATGTAGCATGCCTTGAAAAAGAAGGCCCAGGTTGTAGCAGAAAAGCAACTGAAATTCTCCAAGTAGGAAAGCAGTCCTTACTGCCTCTGTTTAAATGCAACACCTTTTTGTTCACTGGGAGTCAAGATCATGTTTCTGCCTGTTACCTGTTGTTAATCATTGCCGGAGACTTAAGCTGTTGGGGCAGGGGGGTGCTTTGTCCTTCCTCATTGAAGGAATGTCTTGGATTACTGTGAAAAGGGCTAATGAGGAGCTGTGCCACTGCATTGGGGGTTCTCTGCATTGTCTGCTCGTGCCTTTGGTGTAATCTGTTTCCTCTTTAAGAGTGCTGGGGTTTGTTAACCATGCACGAAGCTGTTGGTGCACCCCATCTCCCACAGCTCACACCAGAAGCAGAGCATGGTTTTTAATACCCACGCAGTTGTGTCTGTATCATAAGGGCTGGGGAACCTCTGTATTTTCAGATAAGAGATTTGCATTTTGGATCTTGGATCTTACTCCACTCTGATACTCAGATTTAAACTACTCTCTTTAAACAGCCTGGCACCATAAGGCTGCTTGGTGGCAGCATAAAGAAAATGAGAAGGATTCTTGGGTAGCAGAGCCTGTTTGTGGAGGAACTGATCCCAAACCCCATGGGGTCTATGCAGAGTCTCACTGTGAGGTGCTTTACCTAAGCTGAAAGTGATGGTGCATGAAGAATCAGAAGGCAGCAGTAAGCCTATCTGCCTGCTGGGGTTTGGTGGTGGTACACAGTCAAATACAGCGTTTTTACACTCTGCTTATAGTGAAGAGGGAAATAGTACTGTGAACCACAGCCAGAACTGGCCATGGGTTTGTTCAAGATAGAGTTAGGCCAAAGCAAAACTCTTGCTTCAGTCTCTGCCATAAGTTTTTATTAAACTGGTGACGGGTAAAGCCAGATCCTGCCCCTGTGTTTTAAGAGGTTGATGTAACCCTGCCCTGTCAAACTGCACTGAAACTTGGATCAGAGATTGAGCAAACAAACCACCCCAAGCCTGGTGGTGTATTCCCTGTGCTGGGGGATTTGGGGGCTTAGAAGAGAGGTTGGGGATGAGCTGTTTTGCCTCCTGCCAACAGTCTGCAGCACCCTCCTGCTCCATCTTTGCTCTTAGGTCTGTAGTCAGCAGTTACTGCGTTGTATGTTCTGGCTGCTGCCTGATGTGGGCACAGCTTTCCACATTTCCTTGGGGCAAGGAGGGAATAGTGAAGAGCGTAATGAAAGTGAGCACATCATTTGATAGGGAAAAGGGTGCACAAACAGTGGTGTTGGAACAGTGGGAGTAAACTTACCCATACAATTCAGATTACACCTACAGGAAATGCAGACGTTAAGGTGAGAAATGTGCAGTTCCAGCATCCTTCTGTAGCCCCGTTCCTAGTGCACAATGCAAGTGAGATGAGGGCAGGGAATGAGCCACATAAACAGTCCTCAGCTCTCCTTGGTTGGAAACAGATGTCCAAGCTGTTAGAAGCCTGCAGGAATAACTCCCTCCCCACCTTTGTCTTCTCTCCCCCATTCCCAGCTATTGAGGTATCGATTCCATTGCCTGGTACTGCTGCTGTCCTGCAGGCAGAGCCGCCTCTTGTTCTCCCAGTGAGTGTAGAAAATGGTTTATTTCCTTCCTAAAGCCATGTTACACGTTTAAAAAGTGATCATGTTTCCACGTAACCGTCTCCAGCTTTAGGAATTCCAGTTCTGATACTTGCCATCGTTTGTCAAGCGAGATTTCATTAAACTGACTTTTCACACTGTGCTTTTCTCCCCTTGTTCTTTGGGTTTTTGTGCACTGACTTGGTGAAACTGACCTCTAGAGTATTGCTCAAGTACACTCTTAAAGCAGTCTTAATTCCTATCGGCCTTCTACCTATGAATTGAATGGGGGGATATGTTAAATGCGTAATTCCTGGTGGAATTCTGATAGCTTCCCTCCAGCTTCTAATGGGACCATGGAAAGGCGAAGTAGTGATGCTGTATTTGATGATCAGGCCCCAGATGGAGGCCAATGGCTGCAAGTCCGTGAGCTTCCAGCCAGCTGTACACATGGGAAACGCTTTTGACATGGGTTGCAGCTCCATGGTTGCACTCCATGGAGCAGACAATGTAGAATTCATCTTCGGAAGAGTCTGGAGCAGTTCTCCAACGGGCAGGAGTTGCCTGAGAACTGTTTCTGGAGACCTCAGAGTGGCTCCAGTGCCTGAAAGGGCTCCAGGAAGCCTGGAGAGGGGCTTTGGTCTCCCCGGAGCCCCCTCTTGGGGCTGAACAACCCCTGGGACCGGAGCCCGCGCATCGGGGCGCTGCTTTGGGTCAGGCACGGAGCTCACACAGCCGAAAGCGCCCGGGGCTCCCTGCGGGCCGCCGATGCCTCCCTAGAGCCGCTCCAGGGGAGCGCCCGGGACTCGAACCCCGGTCTCCGGGAGCCGCGGGCAGCGCCCGCCCGGGCTCGGCTCCGGCTCGGCGGGGCGGGGCGGAGCGGGCAGGTCCCGTCCTCTCCTCCCCTCTCCTCTCGCGAGAGCTCGCGGCGCCGCTGCCGTACCCTTGCGGCGCCATGGCGGGGTACTGGGACGGGCCCGAGGGCGAGCAGTGCCCGCGCCGCGCCTGGCTCACCACGAGGGTGGGCGCCGCCGCCGGTGAGCGCCGCGGACCGGGGCCGGGGGTGCGGGCGGGGCCGCGCCGCGCTCACTGACCCCGTGCTGTGTTGCAGGCTTGATCGGCGCCGCGTACCGCGTCATCCTGCTGCAGCCCGGCACGGCTCTGGCCGCCGTGCAGATGGCGGCGGTGGACACGGTCACCATGGGTGAGGGCCTCTGACACGGGCCTGCAGGGACAGGCCAAGGGGAACGGCTTGAACCTGCCCGAGGGGAGGCTGGGATGAGCTCTGAGGCAGAAGCTGTGCCCTGGGAGGGTGCTGAGGCGCTGGCCCAGGGTGATGGCCCAGAGAAGCTGTGGCTGCCCCATCCCTGGCAGTGCTCAAGGCCAGGTTGGACACAGGGGCTTGGAGCAAGCTGCTCCAGTGGAAGGGGTCCCTGCCCGTGCAGGGGCTGGAGCTGGAGGAGCTTTAAGGTCCCTTCAACCCAAACCAGGCTGGGCTCCAGTGGTGGCCGGGAGGGACCAGAGGGGCTTTCTCTAATGCTCAGTCTCACCCCAGCAGCCAGAAGGTGATGCCCGCGGGTAACTGAAAGCAAATCCTGCTTTGCTTCCCTGCGTGCCCCCCCCCGCGCCGCTCCGTGCCCATCACAGAGGTGTTCGTGTGCTCTCGGTTCTTGAGGGGTTGTTGGGTTTCCCTCTCGTTTGCAGCCACGCTGGGGGCTGTGTTTGGTGTCACCACCTGCCTCAGTGCCGAGATCCGGGAGAAGCCGGAGGATCCCTTGAACTACTTCATAGGAGGCTGCGCCTCAGGAGCTATCATTGGGGCAAGAAGTAAGTGTGGATAACGCCTGTGATGAATGGGCAGTTCTGGAGGGGGAATGGCAATAAATCCTGATGTCATCTCCTCCTCTTGAGTTCATTCCGTGCCAGTTTGGTTGAAGCTGCATTGTCCAAGTCTGCTGAAGCAAATAGTGCTGCCGAGTGGCACCAGAGGTAACACCAAACTGATTCACAGGATGAGACCAGGGCTGGCCCAGTCCCGCTGGCCACAACTGTCAGTTCTACCGTGACACTGCAGGGTATGGAAGAAGGAACTGTGGAAATCCACGTGTTCTTAGGAACAAACGTGCTCTATTTGACCTGGAAGATACGTTCTGACATCTGCCCTGCTCGGAGAGACAAGCTGTATCCTGCTGCTCTCAGGCTAGAGCAGCGCCTGCAGTGCTTGTCCGGCTCTGCTGCTGTAGCATTCAGACTCTGTTAAAGGAGGGAGGCATTCACTGAAGCTGGAATTGGGGTGAAATTGATCCTTACTTTTCCTGGTTGCTGAGCTGATGGGAGATGGAGGCAGGGATTGTGGTTGTGTCACTGACGTGCACGGAGTGAGGTTGCCTGTGGAAGGAGATGGGCTGGTGCATTGGAGGAATTGGTATTTCCAATGGGAAGCTAAAAGCATGAGGAAATGTAAATCCGGGTCCCTTTGCTGGTTTCTCTTGGCAAACGATGTTCCTGAGGGTCAGGGGGCTGTGAGCGAATGATAGAAGAGTGAGTATCACAATCTCTTGGGTAGAACTCGTGCACTGAGAGGTCTTTTCTGCTCTGCTGTGTTGTTTCCAGCTCACAATTACTTCACTGGTACCATGTCCTGTTTGGGGCTTGGGATCACTGCTGCCCTCATGAAGATTGGTAACAAGGAGGGCTGGAGGCTGACGGGACCCCCCAGGATGTGACTGTAGCCTTGCCCTGCGAGCTGTCCTGGGAATGCTCTGTGGAATAAAGATGCTGGCAAATCAACAGCTGAAATCTGGGGCCGTGCAGCTGCTGGAGGGGAAGCTGCACCTTCTGCTGCTGAGCCAGGCCAGAGGAGGCCATGGAGCTGCTGCAAGGGCTGGAGCAGCTCTGCTCCGGAGCCAGGCTGAGAGAGCTGGGCTGGGGCAGCCTGGGGGAGAGAAGGCTCCTGAAGGGGAGACCTGAGAGCAGCTCCAGGGCCTGAAGGGGCTGCAGGAAACCTGGAGAGGGGCTTGGGACAAGGGCCTGTGGCAAGGGGGTGGAACTGGATGAGCTTTAAGGTCCCTTCAGCACAAACCAGGCTGGGATTCTGTGGTTTCTGTGCATGAGTCCACGTTGCACACACAAGCTTGAGGGACTCAGTGAGGGAAACATCTTCATGGTTACAGAAGAGGCAGGCTCAGGAGCACAGCAAAGGATGAGAAATAAGAGGTACAAGTCACAGAAAGGTAATAAAACATCTCCCAGGGTAGAAAGTGCTGGATCATGGGCTCAGAGATGCTGGGAAATCATCCCTGGGCACTCAGGATGCAGCCAGACGCGGGAATACAAGGGTGCAGGGATGGGAGATGTGGGGATGGGGATGTGAGTTAATAGACAGGGACTGGGCCCTAGGGGAAGCAGGGATGTGGGGCAAGGGAACAGAGGTGTGAAGGGAGGGGACAGGAGACAGGGAGGGAGCCAAGGACAGCAGAGGAGGGGCCGGGATATCCCGGGGGACACAGTCACCATGGAAGGCTGGGCTGCTCCGGTCGGGGGGCGGGGGGGGTTGCCCGGTGCAGGAGCACGAGCGGCGCTGGGGGAGCCGCGGCTGCTTCGCTCCCAGCCGAGGGCTTCTGAGCCCCAGCCTGGACGTGAGCGGGGCCGGGGGGGCTCGGACGGGGCTGCCCGGGGGGAGCCGGGGTTTGCGGCTGCCGCCGGGGCCCTCCCTCCGCCCAGCCCCGGCCCGGCTCCCGCCCGCGCCCACGTGTCCCCCGCGCTATAATTACCGGCCGCATTCCCGGGGGGTCACGGCCGGGCCAGGCCGCGCGCCCGGAGCCGGAGCCGGAGTCGGAGCCGGGCAAGGACACGGGCGGCAGCGCCCGCACCCACCGGGAGACCCGGGACACGTGAGGGGGGGGGCGGCGGGAGCCGGGCCGGGGCCGGCGGCGGGGCTGCTCCCGGGGCGAGGGCGGGAGGAGCGGTTGGTGCGGTCCAATGAGGGCGGGGGGACGCGGTGCTGCGGGTTCGGCTGTGGTGCTGCGGGGCTCCATGGGGGCACTGGGCTGGGTGATGGGGATGTGGTGCTGCGGGGCTCCATGGGGGCACTGGGCTGGGTGATGGGGATGTGGTGCTGCAGGGCGCACTTTGGGTCGGTGGCTTCATCCCGAGGGTTCAGCCATGGGTTAGGTGAGCGCCATCAGCCTCTGGTACAAGGCAGCAGCGTGGCCCCTGCTCTTACCTGCAGGTCTGCAGTTTTTGCAAGAGGCATCAACTTCAGTTGTGGGGCGGTTCCAAAGCCTGGTGGCCTCAGCTATGGGGTGGAGGTGTTGGCGATGGAGCCAGGGGCTCTCACTACAGGGCAGTGCTATGTCCCCAGCCAGAGGCTCTGGCTATGGGATGGGTTCAGCACTGAGCCCGCTCCATGTGTTCCCGCAGGCGAGATGTGGGTTGCAGAGGGGCCAGCCCCGGCGCAGTGGAACCTGCGGGATGGGGCCCATGCCCGACATGTCCTGGCCACGGCTGATGAGCTCCGTGCCACGGGGCAGCTCGTGGACGTGTGCGTGGGCCCAGAGGATGACATGGCGCATGCTGTGGTCCTGGCCTCCGTCAGCTCCTTCTTCCTTCACTTCCTGGAGGGCAGGACCAGGGAGCAGCAGCAGGGCCCCCCACCCCGTGTCCCCCTGCCCCCCGGGGCCACGCTGTGGGGCTGGAGAGCCGTGCTCGCCTTCGCCTATGGCGGAGCCGTGCCCCGCGGCCGCAGGAAGGAGGTGGAGGAGGCTGCCCGGGCCCTGGGGGCCCCGCGGGTGGCAGCCGCCTGCGCCCTGTGCCTGGATGGGGACTCTCAGGAGGGGGGTCCCGAGCCCCTGGAGGAGCAGTGGGAGACGCTCAGAGCCATGGGGCAGCTCCATGCCAGGGGCCTGGGCTGCGACCTCCAGCTCCAGGCAGGGGACGAGGTCATCGCAGGTGAGCCGGGAGCCCCGGGGACAGGGGGGTCCCTGGCAGGGGCAAGGAGCCCATGGTGCTGCTCCCCTCGGGGCTGGGGCTGGGGCTGGGGGGTGTCCCCTGCTGCCCCCCCCACCGCCGCCATTCCTCCTCCCCCAGTTCAGCGCCTGGCCCTGAGCTGCTCCTGCGACTTCTTCCGCGCCCTCTTCACGTGCCCCATGCGAGAGGCCACCCACGACCCCACGGCCCCGCTGGCCACGGGGCTGGCCCCTGCCGAGCTGCGCCTGCTCCTCGCCTTCGCCTACAGCGGGGCTGTGGCCGGGCCGTGGGCCACGGTGCTGGAGGCAGCCGAGACCTCCCTGCGCTACCAGGCCTGGGGGCTCCTCACGCTCTGCATGGATGTCTTCACCCACGGCCTGACCCCAGACACGGGCCCCGATGTCCTGGCCTTCGCGGTGGATTACGGGCTGGCCCAGGTGAGCCGCGTAGCAGAGGACTACATCTTGGCCACCTTCCCCAGCGTGGTGGCCACGCCGGCCTTCCTGGATCTTCCTGCACACGTCCTCATCCGCCTCCTCCGTTCCGACGGTCTCAATGTCCTCCATGAGCTGGAGGCTTTGGAAGCAGCGTCCCGGTGGCTTATGGCCAATGGAGATGGCCAAGAGGATGTGGCCAAGGAAGTCCTGTCCTCGGTTCGCTTCGCCCTCATGTCCACCTGCGAGCTGAAGAAGGTGCCGTCGGTGACAGCAGGGGTAGCGGACCCGAAGGTTGTCCGGGAGCTCATAGTGGCGAGCTTGGCCCCCATGGCCCAGCTGCCGTGCCGGGTGCGATCCCTGCAGGAGGTGGTCGTGGTTTGTGGTGGGGAAAAGCTGGCGTCTAACCTGGCCGCCCGCAAGCCCAGCAGGCACCTCTGGTTCGCCCACCGGTACCTCAGCGCTGTGGGGCTGGTGAAGAAGGTGGAGTGGAGGGCGCTGGGACACTTCCCTGACGGCCCCCGCTTCCGCCATGCTATAGCGGTGGTGGGCAACACCCTCTACATCCTGGGCGGGAAGCACTACTATGGGGTCCGTGACACCCTGGCCAGTGTCTACAGGTGAGAGCCGCTGACGGCGCCGTGCGCTGCGGGATCGGAGGAGGCGGTGGTGAAGCCGGAGCTGCCCCATGGCCCCAGGGTGTTGTGGGGTTGCAGTTGGTGGAGTGGCCCCAGAGCATCTGGGGCTCGGTCGGGGAGAGCAGGGGGAGGTGCTCTCCCCCTTGGGGCTGTTGTAGGTTTCCGGGGTAGGGCACGAGGGTCCTGTCTGCGGATGCCCCAGGGCACGCAATGGGTTTGGTGTTGCTCAAGAGGAGGGGGTATTCCCACACAAGGCGCCCACGTGGCTCCAGGCAGGACGGAATTGGGTGGCTGTGGGGGGGTTGTTGCCTGCAGCGGTGCCAGATCCCCTCACGGCGCTGCAGATAACGGCTAACCTCTTGCCCCCTCAGGTACCAGCCCATGGACGACTCCTGGGAGCGCTTGGCCAGCATGAGCTGCGGACGCAGCTTCTTCCCCGCCGTGGCGCTTGGGGACTTCATCTACGCTCTGGGGGGCAGCTCAGGAGAGCTCTACTGCACAGACACGGTGGAGTGCTATGACCTGGCCAGCGACAGCTGGAGGTGAGACCCCTCCCACAGAGCCTCGCTTTCCTCTGCCCTAGGAACCCCTTGCACTGCCAGTGGTGGCCATTGAGTGGTCTTTGGGCCACTGAGCCCCCAGTGGGGAAATGGCCCACAGTGGCCTTTGGGAGAGGTCCCCTGGCTGCTGAGCACCCATGTCCCTTGGGGTCACTGGGGGTTGGCCCGCATCACCTATTGGGTGATGAATGAGGTTTTGGCCAAGACAAATCACTTCCAGCTGTGTTCATTGGGTGTTGGCCAATGCTGTCCACTGGGGGAGTCCACTGTGGCTTCACCAAAGGCGGTGTTTGGAGTCTATGAAGCGTTGCGGTGATGTCCCTTGGGCATCCACTGTGTGTGAGCTGATGCTGCCCGCTGGGGTTCCTTGGTGCTGGGCACACAGGGGAGCAAGTGCAGAGCTCCTGGCAGGTTCTCCCCATGGGGCAGCCTTGCCTGGCCTCCCTTCACCCCCTCCCTCTCTCCTTGCCCAGGCGGTGCCAGCCCCTGCCGATGGCTCTGTGTGGGCACGCAGCGTGTGCCCTGGATGGTGCCATCTACGTGTCCGGGGGCTGTGATGAGGCATCCCAGTGCCAGGCCTCCCTCCTGCGCTACACCCCGGGTGCTGCTGCCAAGCTCCTGGCCCCCATGAATGGCCCCCGGGCAGGGCACATCATGGAGGAGGCGGGTGGGCAGCTCTATGTGGCCGGGGGGCTGTGCCAGCGCGCGGGGCAGACGGGCTACAGGGACCAGCTGACCTTTGAGGTTTACAGCCCCAAGCTGGACGCCTGGGTCCTGCTCAGCCCCCTGCCCCGTGCCCACGTAGTCGGGGGTGCGGCTGTGGTGGGGGGGGAGCTGCTCGTCCTGGGCGGATACAGCCATGAGACCTACCAGGACACCCACCTGATCCATGCCTACCAGCCCGGTGCCCGGCGCTGGATCACCCGGGGCACCTTGCCCCATGCCTACACTGAGCTCCGAGCCTGTGTCCTCACTGTCCCCCCTGCCTTGCGTGGCCCCAGCTGCCTTGAGGACCCCTCGAGATCACCTGAAACCCCCAATAGTGCTTAGGGGGGCTTCAAAGTCAGGATACACCCCAGGTATCCTGGCATCCCCCGGTAGAATCCATGGGCACCTCTGTTGGACAAAGTCACCCCCAGATCCCTCCTTCAGAATGGGTTCCTCCTGTGGTTTCCAGCAGTGCCACACCCCAGGGTAGGTGCCCTGGACTGTGGGGACCCCATGGGACAGAAGGACCCCCCCCACTGCAGCCCTGTGCCTCCAGGGATACTCAGTCTCTGCTCTGAGCCCTTCGCTGGGAGATGGGGATCCCCCAGTTCCCCCCATACTTGGGTGGAATAAAAGTGCCTCTGGAGCTGCCCCTCTGGGTCTTGTTGTTCCTGCTGGGAGCCCACACATCCAGGTGCTTCTCACAAGGAGCAGGAGAGCAGGAGCCTGAGTGCCATGAGGGGGTGGAGGGAGGCACCAGGACCTGGGGTGAGGGCCCTGGGGTGCCTGGGTTCAGTTCCATGCCTGTGTCTTGGCAGTGAGAGGCACCTTGGGATGCGTGGGGGATCCTGGCTCACAGCTCCCCAGAGCAGGGGTTTAGGTGTGCTCTGAAATGAGCTGAGCAGAGGGGGACAATCGCTCCCTGCAGGCCCTGCCCAAGCCGCCCTTGCCCCAGCCCAGGCTCCTCTTCCTCCCTCTCTGGTGCCAGGGAGCACTTCTGGATCTTCACCTTCCATCAGCTGGGCCCTGGAGCTCTTTGCCCACAGCTCTGCTCCCCACCAGCCTGGCCTCCTCTGCCCTGCTGTGCTCCTCATTGCAGGGGCAGGGTTTGTCCCCCCTGCCTTTCCCCTGGTGTCCGTCAGCCCCTTTCTCCCTTGAAGGGTGCTCCCATTGGAAGCACGCTCGGATCCCTCCCAACCTGCTGTCGTCTGCCAACGTGCTCAGGCACCTCCTCCATGGCACTGATAAGGACTTTAAATAGAAGAGTTTCCAGCACAGCCCCACGTGTTGTATTTCTTGTTAACACCACCAAGAAGAGTTGTGGTCCATTGACAACCTGACCTTCACCCTTCAGAGCAGGAGAGCTCATCTCTGGCAGGTTAAAGCCATTTCCCCTTGTCCAAAGCCTCTCTCCGGGTTTTTTGTCGGCCCCTGCAGGACTTCCCCTCTCTATCTTCAATATTGAAGCCAGTTTTGCCCTTCACTGGGCCCTGGCAGGACTGGGACAAACGAAGCCAGCATCCATGTGGAACTGAGGCCGAGGGAATGTTTATTCTGTGGTTAACAGCTGGCTCCAGGTCGGGAGCTTGCCCCCAGCCCTGGTGTGCACCGACTGAGCAGAAGCAGCTGGGACACAGAGGACAAGGCAAGCTCTGCTTTCCCACGCTCACCAGGCAGAGGCAGCCCCAGGCAATCACAGACCAGCTCAGGACATCTCCTCCCCATGACAAGTGTCTGAGTCTGGTTTCAGCTCTAGAAACCTCTCGGCTGTGAGGGTGACGCTGGAGGGGGGAGCTGGGCGGCTTCCCTGGGCAGGCAGAGCTTGCCCTTGTAAAAGGGGCACAGGAAGCAGAGCCGGGTGCCTCCATCTCCTGCTGAACGGATGGGAGCATTTACAAGGTGTTGCCAGCGTATTTGACTCTCACATCACCAAGGGCCTTTAGGCCCCTGTCCAGGCTGTAAGCAGAAGGGGGCCTCAGGGAGCCGAGGTTTGGGACCATCAGCTTCCTGGACAGAGACCTGAAGGAAGCGTTCAGAGGACTCTGGTGGATCCAGAGCTCCTTCGTGGTGCAGAAGGAGCTTGCTGGAGGACTGCCCTGTGTGCCCAGGTCTTTAATCGTGCAGTAAGTGACCTGGGGGTACAACTCTACTTCTTTGATGGTGCAGAACCTGGTGTGCTGGAGGGGGCTCTTGGAGCTGCTGAGGTGCATCCCGGGGCCTCCTGCCGCCTCCCTCCACCTCAGCAGCAGATACGGAAGCTCTGGGCTCTGCAGGGACTTGTGCCAGGAGGGCCACCCCGCCAGGCACATCCACACCAGCCAGGCTGCCAGGGCCAGCACGGTCAGCGCCAGCAGAGCCAAGCAGGCGAGGTAGAGCACCCAGTGCAAGAGGCAGCAGTGACGCAACACCCAGTGCCCGCCCTGCAGAGCATCCCCAGCTGCCCTCGAGCGCAGCACTGGTGCCTCCAGCGTGGCTGTGGGGCAGGGACACAGGGGCAGGGAGACAGCCGGAGGGGAAGGTGCAGGCTGCGGGAAGCCTGCGGTGTCCGGGGCACAAGTGGTGGTGGCCACTGCTGTGGCTGGCACCAGAGGAGGAGGTGAAGAGGTGGCAATGGAAGAGGGCCCTGGCACGGCAGGAGAAGGCAGAGCCGTGGGGGTGGTGGGAAATGTCCCAGTGGGCACCGTGGGGGCTGGCAGCGAGGCGCTGGCTCTGTGCGGGGAGCCGGCAGGAGCAGTGGGAGCAGCGGCGGTGGTGCTGGGGGCCAGGGTGGGGGTGAGGGTGGGGCAGGCTGGGGCAGGACTGGTGGTGCTGGGAGCACTGGTGTCTGTGGGTGCAGTGCTCAGGGTGCTGAGGGGAGGCCAGGGAACAGCAGCGTGCACGGTGCTGCCCTCGCTGATGGGAGGTGGGTGCAGGGGGGGCACGGCGACCTCGGGAGCTTTCTCTACCACTTCATCACCATAATCCTCCTCCTCCTCCTCCTCTTCGTCGCCCACGTTGCCGCAGTTGGGCCTGAAGTGGATGATGGGCTTCCCCTGGTGCTCGGGGGGGCTGTGGCACAGCACCCGCTCAGGGGCCACCTCCACCTTTGTCTTGCCCAGGTCCCACTTGTGCTGGTAGACGCTGCCCTCGTTGCGCCGGACCCAGCCGCGCAGGTAGTGCAGACCGCAGTCACAGTGCCAGGGGTTCTCGGTCAGGAACACGTACATAAAGGTCTGCCCCTCGGGGAAGAAGCCGCTGGGGAGGCTCTGCAGGCGGTTCCCCGAGAGCCAGAGGGTCTCGAGGCTGTGCAGGTCCTGCAGCAGCTCCTTGGGGAGCTCCTCCAGGCCGTTGTCGGAGATGTCCAAGTCCTTGAGCTCCCTCAGTCCCGCGAAGGCATCCGGGGGCAGGGTCCGCAGCCGGTTCCCGCGCAGGTCCAGGTCCCGCAGGCGCGGCACGGCCCGGAAGGCCGCGGGCGGGAGCGTGGCCACGCGGTTGTGCGCCAAGGCCAGGTGGGAGAGCGCGGGCAGCCCCTGGAGCGAGGGCAGCGCCTCCAGCGCGTTGCGGGCCAGGAGGAGCTCCCTGAGCGCCGGCAGCGGGGGCCCGGGGTGCAGAGCCAGCAGCCCGTTGTCAGACAGGTCGAGGTCCTGCAGCTGCGGGAGCGGCTGGAAGGAGGAGATGGAGACGGACGCCAGGCGGTTGGCGCTGAGGAGCAGGATGCCCGTGTCCGCAGGCAGGCCCAGGGGCACAGCACTGAGAGCCTGCCCGGTGCAGTTCACCTCCAGCAGGTCCTTGGCCTTGTTCATCTCCACCGGGCAGGGCTGGCTCGGGTTGGAGGTGCCGGCTGGGGACGGCAGGGCTGGGAGCAGGAGCAGGAGCAGGAGCAGGGCAGGGAGCTGCATGGCCTGGAGGGGAGAGCCGGGAGGCATGGGCACAGCAGGAACCTGCCCTGGGCCACCCCTCTTCCCGCGCAAGCACCACTGCAGAGCCCGTGGTGTTCACATCCCCGCATCCCCACACCCGTCCCATTCCAGAGAGCTCGGTGCTGGAGGAGCCTCCCTCGAGCTCCGTTCCCCAGCTCCACCGGAACCCCCGCTAGATCTGGATCCCCAGTGCAGGAGCTTCCCCTGCACAGACGTGGCCACGCAGGCGCCTGCCCCCGATGGCCCCTGGCACTCACCCACGGACCCTGCGGCACTTGTGCTGCTGCTGTGTTGCCTCCCGAGGGTCAGGCTCTGCTCTGGTGGCAGGCGCTGCCCTGGCCTCTATCAGCACCCACAGCCCTGGCAGGAACCCGCGGCTTCCTGAGCAGCACAAGCCCATCTCCGGCCACCCCTGGCTGCTGGGAGCCGTCTCCGCCACAAGCAGCTCCCTCATCTCTTGCTCGTGCACAGTGAAGGGGAGGTTGCGCCCCAGGAGGAGCCCCTGCACCCCTCCCACTCCCTTCTGACCCCCAGGGTAAAGGGGCCCTTGCACCAACGTTTCCCCTTCCCCTGCTTCGAGGCAGCTCTTCCTGAGCACGCGCTGGGCTCTGGTTCTTGAGGCCTGGGGATGCGGCCTCGCTGGATCGCCCTTGGGAATCCATTCTTGCCCGTTGCCTCCACCGCTTGCCTGTGCTGTAGGTGAGGGATCCTCCCGGCCTGCCAGGAGCAGCAGCGGGGCTGAGAGGCAGCTTGGGCACTTGTGGGGCAGCCACAGCGCAGGCCAGGCACAGAGATTAAAGGCAGCGGAAGGAGCTCGGGTTTGCTGTTCCTGCAGCCCCGCTCCACTGCCCTGGCCTGGAGGCCGCTGCAGAGCATCCTCCCTCATCACATCCGGACCGCAGAGCATGGCCCCTGCTCTGCGCCTGGTGTTCCCATGGGACATCCCAGGGGCTGGAGGTGCCCGTGGTGCCGTTGAGCTCCCTGCTGCAGGGAGATACGGCCTCTTCCCGGCTCTTATCACCCGGCGGCAGCTGCCGAGGGAGGGGAGATGCCGCAGCTCCCGTGATGCAAACAGGTCCGGGCCCTGCCGCGACTCCCACATCCAAAGCTGGATGAGGTCCGGCGGCCTCAGGGCATGGGAAGCGGTGGCCGAGAGGAGGGGAGGTGCAAGCTCTGCCCCCTCCCCCCGAGAGAAGCAGGTGCCAGCCCCCAGGGGAGCTCCCCAGCCCCTCTGTGCTCAGATCAGCTTCATCAAACAAGCTGGGTGAGTCCAGCCCAGCCGGGAGGAGATCGGGGCTGTGCAGAGCAGGGTGAAGCCTTCAGACGCATCCAAACCCCCCTTTCCTGGAGTCTGCCTACAGGTAAGTGCCTGGATGCTGTGGTTTTCCCATCATTCCTTCTGCTTCGGTATCACCTTTAAGCAGTCTCTGACTCCTGCAGTTCCCACTGGCAACAGGAAATCCTGCCTCCCTCCAGGTGCTTTTCTACAGACATGCTTGAAGCTGGGATGGAGAGAGACAAGAGTGAGCCCGGGCCCGGTGAGCTGGAGGACACGAGTGGAAGAGGTGAGTTTTCATCAGGGGAAAGGAGGGGGAACGTCCTCTCTTGAGGAGGAAAACGCACCCTGCTTCTTTGTGGAAGAGCTGTTGAGGCTGCCGGCCCTGAGCATCTCCTCCTGCGTCCGCAGGCACCGTGACCCTGGACCCGGACAGCGCCAACCCCTTCCTCCTCCTGGCTGCTGACGGGCGAGGCGTGCGCCGCGGGGCCGAGTGGAGCCCGGTGCCCGACACGGCCGAGCGCTTCGACACGGAGCCGTGCGTGCTGGGCACCCAGGGCTTCGCTACGGGCAGGCACTGCTGGGCTGTGGAGGTGGCCCAGGGGGGCCAGTGGTGGGCGCTGGGGGTGGCCCGGGAGTCCATCAGGAGGAAAGGGGTCCTCAGCTTTACCCCGCAGGAGGGGATCTGGGCCGTGGGGCAGTGGTTTGGACAATACTTTGCCTTCACTGACCCTGACTGGACCCCCCTGCACCTGCCCTGCCTCCCCAGCGCCATCCAGGTCTGCCTGGACCTCACGGGCAGGCAAGTGGCCTTCGCTGACGCCCAGAACAAGGCCCCCATCTTTGCTTTCTGCCTGGATTCGTGTCCGGGGGAGAGGCTGCGCCCCTGGCTCTGGGTGGGGATGGACTCGTGGCTCCAGCTGTGGCCCTGACGTGGATGAGGGCGCTTGGAGGCCTGGAGAGGAGAACGCCGTCACCTGGGGCTTGGTGCTGGGCGCTGCAGCACCCCGAGTCCTGCCAGCTCCTCCCCACCAGGCAGGAGGTGGGGCAGGTCCTGGACATGGGCACCATCCCCTCCCCTCTCTGGCCCCGGCTGGCACTGCAGGGACATCAGGAGCACCAAGGCTCAATGAAGGCCGAGCTTGGTGCCAGGCAGCCCAGGACAGAGGAGTGGCATCGAGTGGTCTGTACGAGGCCGTGAGCAGGCCCAGGCTCCTCGGCAGGTGCTGGGCTCTGCCTCCGGCTCTTTCCAATTAAGCCTAATCACTAAATTAAAAGAGCCCAAACCCAGCAGGATGCTGGAGCTGCTGATAACCGCTATCTCCTCCATGCATCCAGAGCCTCTCCTTACCTCCAGTTCGAACACGTGCAACAGGCACATTCCTCACAGCAGAACACTGGTAAAGGCCCCTCCATCCCCAGTAACAACATGAGAGCCCAAGCTTTGTCTCACTTTTATTGACTCGATTGCACAGCCCGTTTCCCCATGACACTGGACCATGGCAGCTCAGAGACACTGATTTCCACACCCAGGAGCTGAGCATCTCCTCTGGGAAGGAGGAGAAGACCCCAGGAGCCGCTGCTGGGTTCTGAAGGGGCACAAGCAACAACTCCATTTACTGGCAACTATGAGAAAAAGGATGAAGGTGGGAGTGAAGCCATGGCCATGCAGCAGCACTGGGCCAGGCCCCTGCTGCCCCCAGCCAGGGACTTCTGCCTTTCGCAGTTGCATACCTGGATCCACAGTGAGTGGATCACAGTGATCCACAGGGAGAAACACTGGCTTCAAAGAGTCCTTATGAGGGGAACGTGCTCTGGGAGCGTGCATCCTTCATCACCTGCCAGAACCAGACACGGTGCAAGACCAAGCTCCTGGGAACAGCAGGGATGGGAAGGAAACAAACCCCCCCATCTCTCTTCACTGGGAATGTCCTGGTGCCAGGGGCTTGCTGGGGTGTTGCTGAAGGAAGGAGCAGCCAGGACAAGGCACAGAGCAGTGGTGCAGCTCCACTGCCAAAGGGGGGGGTGTGGAGGTGGGAGCTCCGCTGCACAAGCCAGTTCGAAGCAGGCTGCTGCTGCCGTGCAGGGACCGTAACTGCAGCTGGGCTGCTTGTGTCCAGCCAAGGAGCAGAGGGAGCCGTGTGTGGCTGCCACCACCCGCTGAAGGACACGGGCACCTTGGAGCCTGCCTCCTCCCTGCCCTCGGGGTGTTGCACTGGAGGACACCTACAGGCAGAGCGCTGCCAGGGATGGTCCCAGTGTCAGCAGCTCCTCCAGCTGCTGCTCAGGAATGTGCACATGAAGCACAGAGACAGCAGAGCCCACCGGCATCCTGCCCAGTGAGTGGCTGCAGTGAGGACCTGTCCTGAGGGGAGTGTGTAACCAGCACTACCAGAGGGCCAGCCTCAAGGTGGTGAAAGGACATCAGCAAACAGAGGCTCCAGCTTGCCCCTTTAGGGCTCAGGAAAGCTCCTTTTGGAGTCTTAAAAGCAGAAGGCAATGATGGGTTTAGCACGTCCAAGCCATCACCTCCCACCCTTGGACCCTCCATCTACCTTTGCCAGACACAGCAAGAGCTGAGCGCATCCGAGACCTGGGGATGAGCCAGGATCCGCAAGGAAAGTGTTCTGTGAGATCACGTCTGCACAGGAAGAGCTTTTCTCACTTTGAAACGTGTTGTGAAATTCTCAGAATTCCAATACTTTCCAATACAAAATGGCTCTGCTCGGAATTGTGTCATTTTACTCCTTCTGGGATTACACTAACTCTTAAAAACACACAACTTTCTAGAAGGGACAGGAACAGCACGACAGAGACCAGAGGAAGGGGAAAGGCTGCTGCAGGATTATCAAAACCAACTTAGTGCAAAGGAGAAGGGGACTTCCCATCACTGTTCTTCCAAGTGTTCTTTGTAAGCTCATTTGGAGAAAAGGCATAGATTTAACCTCTGAATGAGATCAGGCTGCCAGCTTCTAGAACTGAAGCTTAGAACATCAACACAGAAGGACTGAAACACAATATGCATGGCCATTAAAAAATAATATTATATAGAGAGATATATAGAGAGGGAGATATTATCCACGTATGGTATTGAGTTATAGGAGAGCGTCCCTGCAGACAGGCGCCAGGTTCTACCACCCGGCTCTTCCGGGCCATTTCACACGACAGCCATCAGTTGTCTTTGCACGGCAGGAAGCACACCCTGACTGCCAAGTCCTTTGGGGGGATGATTGTTCCCGAGGGCCTCCACAGCTGCCACGTTTCCTGTGTGCACGCGGGGACACGCGGCCCTCCTGGCCTGTGCCAGCCCTCAAGGGCTGCAGGACGGGCTCACACGGTGGTTTCATCCGCGCTCTTCTTCATGAGCTTGGCAGAGAGGAGGGAGTGGGGCAGGGGGTGAGGGCTCCGCGAGGACGGGAGCATCAAGCGGACTTTCTGGTTGGTCCTTCGCCACTCCGAGTACAGCTGGCAGTGGTACCGGAACGAGACCTGGGGGGACAAGGCAGCAGGAGGGTCACCCAACCCAGCCCGCGGCTGCCGCCCTACAGGCACGGTCACCCATCCGCTCTGCGCATTCCTTGCCAAGCCACCGGCATCCCTCGCCAAAGGAGACAGCGCTGAAAGGGTTTTCCTAGGATCGTGGGATTTGGGTGGGAAGGGGCCTTACAGCTCTCATCCAGTTCCAACCCCCTGGGCAGCACCAGGACAGAGGGACAGAGGTTGGGTACCAGGCTGGTGAGAGTGGCCGGGAGGAACCACAGCTGCACCCTGGCCAGGGGCTGAAGTGAGCACCTTGTCTGGGTAAAACAAGGGGTTCTCAATAGGGCCAGCCTCACATGTCTGGACCCAAACAGCCTCATCCCATCTCACAGACCCTGCTGGACCTTCTCTGCCCTTTGCACCCGTCTCTCCTTGATCCCTAACAACAGCACAGGGCAACCCTGTGGACTCGCTTGGCCAGGGGAAAATGCAAAGACTCAAGGGACCTGAACGAGAGGCTGCAGTTTTAGCGCAGCCCTGCAAGGGGGAGCTTCGAGCTGTGCTTCCCCAGCAGGCTGGGCTCCTCCCTGTGTCCTTCGGCATCCTTACCACCATTGCCGGTTGTCTCACAGCTCCTGCTGGCTCCTTAGCTTTGAAATTAAACTTGCCTACAGTTTCTGGAGGGAGGAACAAAGTGGACATGTATTTCCCTCCTAGTTATTTCCCTACAAATCATGAGCAAGAGTATTAAATACTGAATCCAGTCAGCAACTTGTCAAAACCAAGCTTTCTCTGGACGAGTACAGGAAACATTTGCCTAGCAAGTAGAAGCGTAGCTGACAGGGAAAAGTCAGTATTCCTATTATGCACAGGAAGAGCTGCAGTCCATGGTAAATGTGAATAAAAGGGCTTCACTTCATGTCCTTCTATGCTCAAGGGAACGTGAAGCTCAGCAGAACTAGAGCTGTTTTAGTCAGGACTTGCTCTTTTATAACCCCCCCAGTTTTTCCATTTCAGCCAGATTTCCAGCTCCTCCAGACCAGTCCTGGGACACAGAAGCACTTCCTCTTAAGGCTTCCAGTTTTAGCTTAGCTTTTACAGAAATTAACCTCCTGCAGCATGCACATGAGACTTCCCTTAACAGCTCCCTGTGCACGGCAGTTACTGCATGTTTTGATAGCAGCACTCTTCAGGCACCCACTGCAACCACCCCCCCCAGTGAAGGCTGCAGCACCAGCTCACCCTCTCCTGGCACCCGAGTCTGTGTAGAAGAGCTCCAAGCACCATCCCAGCCCCAGGGGAAGGTCCTACTCTGAGAAATCAGAGCACGAGATGGGCTTTGGCATTTCTCCTGACAGCTTTTTGGGGTCCCACTCCTCCTCCTCCGGGAGCTGCACTTCTGCCCTTCCCTTCCCAAAATCCTGCTTCCCAGCAAGCAGCTGGAAAAGGGTTAGACTGGGTTCTTGTAGCTCCTTGAGGCCCTGGAGCTGCTCTCAGGTCTCCCCTTCAGGAGCCTTCTCTCCCCCAGGCTGCCCCAGCCCAGCTCTCTCAGCCTGGCTCCAGAGCAGAGCTGCTCCAGCCCTTGCAGCAGCTCCATGGCCTCCTCTCCCCTCGCTCCAACAGCTCCACGTCCCTCTTGTGTTGTTGCCCCAGAGCAGGATGAGGACTGCAGGGGGGTCCCACAAGAGCAGGGTAGAGAGGGACTAATATTTAGGGATCTATTATTTAGGGGGTTAAACATTTTCCAGATGGGTACCAATTCTGTGTTTCTTCTTGAAAACAGGAACAGGTACCACCACTGGAGCACTGCCTGGCCCCAGCACCAGACCTTCCCACCCAACTCTGCACCCTGGTACATGACACCCCGGGGAACACTGCTCCTGGGTCAATCTGGAAAGCAGATGATCAGGAAGTGGTTCCTCATTCTCAGCAAGCAGCTCCCATTTGAAGTAAATTAAATGGACCTTCAAAAGAAAGAGCCCAAGGTTCTCCCAGGGGGAGGCAGGACCATGGGGTGAGCCAGGACTTCCATCTCCTGTCTGAACAGAAACAAGGCCCTGGGCAGCAGCCACTTACCAGCGTCCAAAGGACGTAGATAGTGAAAAGTGCTATCGTTAGTGCTATGAGTCCGATGGCCTCCAGCCGGCTGTTGAACTGCAAATGATCCTGGGCTCCACGCAGACACAGCCAGCCCGAGATGGCAGCCAGGGGAGTAATGAACAGGAAACACACCATGTCACAGAAGAGCGTCCTCTTCTCATTGCGGGGACCAGGATCCTTCAGCCACTGCAGGAGGGAAGGAGAACAGGGCATCAGGCAGCGGCACTTGGAGCATGTAGCGTGCAAACGGAACAGGATTGCTATGGCGGGGAGCTCTGATGTGCTCTCTGCAGTCTGTATGGATGCACATAAACCTTAACAAAATCAGAGAGCATCAAGGGTATTTGTAACTACCGACGAGGGAAAGGGAAGAGGCAGCTGAAGAACATCATAGAATTATAGAATGGTTGGGCTGGAAGGGACCTCAAAGCTCATCCAGCTCCACCCCACTGCCATGGGCACGGACACCTTCCACTAGAGCAACTTGCTTCAAGCCTCATCCAGCCTGGCCTCTGACAGGTCTTGGACTGAGTGAGCTTCAACAGAAACATATCCAGGACTCTGCAACTGGTGTAGGGACCATGGGAAACCAGGGCATTGGGGTCTGTAGCCAGGCAAAGCAGTAGGAGAGCCCATTCTGGTGTATTCCTTCCTATCTTCAGGCTTGCTTTCTTGCCTCCCAGGCACAAGATGATCTGCAGCACTTTGCTCTGTGCTACCAAGAAGCTCTGCAGCTCTCAGAAATCAGCAGGCTGCAGAACTTAGGAAGCTGTCGCACAAAGGTTTCCCTCAACCCGTAACCTCTCTACTAAAAAACTCAACTACTTTTAGGAGTCCCGACTTGCTTCCAGTGTGGATTCGTTTTAGCTGCTTGACTTTAATAGCAGAAATTGTCCTAGTTTTCCTGGGATTCTGCTATTTTTAGCCTTTCCTTTCCTTTTTTAGAACAGAGCTTTCTGTGGTTCCTCCCAATACCCAGGGTTGTTACAGCACAATCTTAGTGGGAGCTCTTTACACTGGATGGGCTGCTGGATCCTTCCTTCTTTCCTGCCCAAGCACGACCGGTCTCAATTAAGATTTAAAACTAATCAAATAAATAAACTAAGTGGAGAACATGACTGAAACGGCCCAGTCAGAGCAGGGCAGGGAACACGGCCATGGCAGCCAGGCCCATCTTCCTCCCAGCCCTGGTGCCCACTTCTGAACAGGCAGGAAGAAAAAGGACCCACCTGAGAACTATGCACACAAAGCTCCTTCTTGACAGGGGAAACCAGACTTTAAACAGCAATACACAAGGGGTGGTGGCAGGTATGCAAGAAATCTGTGAGGCCACACAGGTCAGAACGGAGCACAGGTAAGCTGAGCACATGGCTGGCCACAAAGACAAGCACAAAGTGTTGACCCAAGGGGAGGGTGGGGGTGCACACAAGGCAGAGCAAACTGAAGTGAGGGATGTACGAGACACAGGGCCACTGGCCTTGAGCACTGCCAGGGATGGGGCAGCCACAGCTTCCCTGGGCACCCTGAGCCAGCGCCTCAGCACCCTCACAGGGAAGAGCTTCTTCCTTCTCTCCATCCTGAACTTCCCCTGTTTCAGTCTGAACCCACCACCCCTTGTCCTGTCACTGCAGTCCCTGATGAAGAGCCCCTCTCCAGCATCCTTGTAGCCCCCTTTAGACACTGGAAGCTGCTCTGAGGTCTCCAGGCAGGTTCTCTTCTCCAGGCTGACCAAACCAAATTCTCTCAGTGTGTCTTCATCTCCAGGCCCCTTCACATCCTTGTTGCCTCCCCTGGAAGAATCTCAGAGACTGAAGGCAAAGGTATTTCACTGCATGTTATTCTATTTATATTCCTTGTGAACTTTGAAACTCCTTCTTCCTCCCCAAGATGGGAGCCAAACATGTAAAGGCAGGAAGCAAATTAATTTCCTTTTGAAGTAGTTGATTTGCTTTGTCAATATGCACTGAGACAGTAACAACCAGAACACAATCAGGCCCCCAAAGGGCGCGGGGCTCCTGGCACAGCAGCACATCACTGCATACAGGATTAAAACAAACCTTCCAAACAATCCATAGAGTGGTTTGTCAGCTTAAACAATCTGTGTGGGGAAAACTACCAAGTAAACATGGAAAAGCAACAAAAGCACAACTTGGTCTTCTTCCAGGCCAAATCCAAATAACAACTGCTTCTATGCTGCAATCATGTGTGACACTAAAGGCAAAGAGCTGGCTGCTTGCTGCCCAAGGAGAAAAGGAGCTGCAGGAGTGCTAGGAATGGTGGACAGGAGAGGAGCTGACCCAAGCAGTGCTGCAGGTCACCAGGACGCTTTTCTGCAGAGCAGCAAGTGCTTCTGTGGTTGATGACACCACGGGAAATGCCACGACACGTCCAAATACAAGATCGTAAGATCAAGGCATTGCCAGGAGCTGCACCTCAGAGAGACCTGACCAGCAGGAGGTCCTCTGGATCCTCAGGCTCAGACAGGGCCAGACAGAGTGGTGACAATGGGCACAGAAGGAAGAGACTGGTGCTGACAAGTGCCAAGAGTGAAGGGATGAATTATTTCCAGTGTTGACCCCAAAGAGGCTGTTCCAGATTTGCAGAGCAGAGCCAGGGACTACACAGAGAAAATACCAAGAGGATCTAGGGTGGGATCTGAGAAGAGCATCTCCAGACAGCAAATGCAAGCAAAATGGGGGGTGGAACTGGATGAGCTTTAAGGTCCCTTCCAACCCAAACCAGTCTGTGGTTCTATGAAACGACAAGAGAGGAATGGAACTCAGCCGGAGCCAAGAGGGATTTGGTTTTCACCAGACAGAGGAATCAAACTTGCCCTGAGGAAAGAGAGACCCAAGCTGGGGACTGGGGTAGAGGAGCGCAGCCCAGGCAGAGGCTGGTGCAGGGAGTTCAGCACAGGAGTTCAAGGAAAGCCCAGAAAAGTCTGCCTGGAAAGAAGATAAGGCTGGAGAAAGGGTGGGGGAGAGCTGCCGCCACTGCTCAGTTCTCTGAACCAGGGGGGGGGGCACCCAGCTCTGCACCCAGAGGCAACATTCCTGCCCCTAATAACACAAGCAGGAATGGCAGCATCACCACTATTGCTCCCTGCAAAGTTCCACTTGCTTGGACGCAGCAGCATCTCCCACAGAGTAATAATGCACTGCCCCATGAGTGCACGGCACCCTACGGCTTGAACATTTCATCCGCACATCTACTGCTGAAGTCTTCCAGGTAACACAGAAATGTATTTGCTAGTCAAAAAGACTATGCCAGCCACTCTGTCCTTTCACAGCACAGGGTGCTGGCTACAGGCCCTGCCTGGGCATCGGTGGCTGCAGTTCCACTCTCCATCTCCACCTGCACTGGTTCAAAACATGCCCCCCAAACCCCACTCAGGCCATGCACCTCACAGCCTGACAGGGAGCCAAAGCCTTCTGTGGGGCTTTTCTTACAGCTTCCAACCAGCTTCTGAGCTAAAACAACAAATGAACTGCAGGAGAGATCCCCCCCACACCACAGGCCAGGCCGGAGCTGGCTCCAGGCTCAGACAAGTCCCCAGCTCCTGGGTCAGAGATCAAGGATGCTGGCAGAGAGCACTGTTACTATTTTTACATTGAACAAACCACAACAGAAATAAATGGCTGCTTAAAGAACATAAAATCCAATTCTACTAAAAAATTCTCTTTAATCCACGCTGAGCAAGGGGGCTGCCTTCCCTCCCTAAGGGAGGCTGCTGGGTATCACAATGATAGGTGCCCCAGAAAAGCTCATGAGGAAATGAATACCTTGGTCTTACGAGCATGGGTACAAGCACATACAACAGCCACACGTGATAAACCACATTAGCTAGAGGCATCTTTCACCCCACCCTGTGACCATGTAAAGACCACACTGTAATGCAGGTATACAAAAGGACTGAAGTCAAAACTAAGGCAATTCTGGATGTGGCATTTCCTGACTTCCAAGAACTTCCTGCAGCTCTGCAGAAGCATTTCCACTTGACCATGTCACTGCCCACAGATCCCACAAACACATCTGCTCCAGTCCACAGGCAGCCCTGAGCCTCCCTCCTCCTGAAAGCTTTGCAAACACACACAGACAGAGCTGGACTGTCACAGAGTTGCATCTCCAGAGCGTGAGCAAGGGAGGGGATTCTCCCCCTCTGATGTGCTCTGGGAGACCCCCCCCTGCAGCCCTGATCCAGCTCTGGGGCAACAGCACCAGAGGGACGTGGAGCTGTTGGAGTGAGTCCAGAGGAGGCCATGGAGCTGCTGCGAGGGCTGGAGCAGCTCTGCTCTGGAGCCAGGCTGAGAGAACTGGGCTGGGGCAGCCTGGGGGAGAGAAGGCTCCTGAAGGGGAGACCTGAGAGTAGCTCCAGAGCCTAAAGGGGCTGCAGGGAACCTGGAGAGGGGCTTGGGACAAGGGCCTGTAGGGACAGGACAAGGGGAATGGCTTGAACCTGCCCGAGGGGAGCCTGAGCTGAGCTCTGAGGCAGAAGCTGTTCCCTGTGAGGGTGCTGAGGTGCTGGCACAGGGTGATGGCCCAGAGAAGCTGTGGCTGCCCCATCCCTGGCAGTGCTCGAGGATGTGAATGCTAAGGAGGAGGAGGAGACAGCAAGAACCACAAGGACAGCAGGGCAAAGCATTTTCTCTCAAGTGGTAACTCAAGGTGAAGCAGGAAGAAAGCAATACCTCTGTCAAAGGTCTTGGTCTTCTCTCTACAACAAATTCTGTGTGGCAGAGCTCACAGTAACTTGTGTTGGAGGAGGATAACCATTTTTCCAGGCAGCTCTTGTGCACGGTGCCCAGTGTTCCTGTGCAGTCACATGGGGAAAGCAGTCCCTCCCCACTTCCACCTTCATGACAGATTCGACAGATGGGACCATCACTAAAGAGGCAGACAAAGAGAATGAAATCACTGTCAGAGCAGGCAGAACAATACAGCAACATCAGAGAATGGGTCTGAGCCCACCAAGTCCAAGAAGGGCACATGCACAGCAGGCAGCACATGGCCAGGCAAGAAACCGGTGTCAAGGGAGTGTGGAGATATTTTAGGTCAGTAAGATCTGGATGGTGCTGATGAGCACCACAGCACCCAAGACAAGCTGGCACATCCGCCTGGCCAGCTCAGCTCAGACACTGACCTGAAACCAACCCTGGGGCACTGATGCAGTCCAGAAGCCCAAAGCAAAGCTGGGTGATCCACAGTGGTCACAGCGTGCCCCAGCCCACCTGCTCTAGTGGAAGGTGTCCCTGCTCATGGCAGGGGGTTGGAACTGGATGAGCTTTAAGGTCCATTCCATCCCAAACCAAGCTGTGAGTCTATGATTCTGTCTCACTTCCCACCTTTCAACCAGCCTTTTCTTTCATACAACCATTCTTCTACATCCACAGTTGCACAGATTTAGAGTGAGAAGGACATCTGTATTTCCAACACCCTATTGCATGTCCTCTTGAAATCCAGGTGAGCTATGTCTGCTGTCACCTTTTCCCAAACACTGCTGACAGTACAAAAGCCTCACATCTCACAGTTCATCCTCCACTGGCTTTAAAAACAGCAAAAGGACTTTGTGGGATTGCAACACACCGGTCAGAACAAGCGATCTGCAAGCAGTAGCACATCTCCATCAGTTTGCACAACCAGGCAAAGCAAGAGCCAGACACAGAAAAACAGGGCAAAGAGAAGGAGTGGAATGAGGAAAAATGCTGCTGGGACACGAAGGGAAGAGAAGAGCCAGCGAGAAAATACAAATACACCGGAGAGAGGGGTCTTGCTTCTCCTTTACTGGGCTGATGTGCATCACAGCAGATCTCTACCCCTTTCAATTCAATGTTTAGCAGATTTCATTCCAGCTGGGCCTGTTAATCATATTTAGGGCTGTGAGGCATCATAAATGCACTGCACCATCCCCTTCCTCCTACCAAACATCCGTGGGGAGCCACTGACCCTTGGTCTCTCCTTCTTGACATGTGCCTTTTATTTAGGGGACTTCTCCAGCCGGTATGACCCCTGCAATGGGAGTCTGGAGAGGAGGTGGAAACCCCATCCTCAGAGACACTGGAAAGTGCTCCAGACAAGCCTCTGAGCAGCCTGAGCCTTCTCTGAAGTTGGCCTTGCTGGGACAGGAGGTTGGACCTCTAGAATTCCCTTCCAACTCGGCATCATTCGATGACTGTACCCTCCACTGCCACAAAGCTCAGTGCTGGATCAGTGACAAAATGACAGTCCCCTCACACGGCCCCAGTGACAGAGCCTCTAGTGCTCTCATGCATCTGCCATTTCCTTAGAAAAGCATCTGTAAGACATTTCATCCCTTCTCTTCCTGTTGGAGAAGTTTCATATTTCCAGTGCATTAATATAACCTTGGCTACCAAGAAACAAATCCAGAAGGAAAAAATTTGCTGACCTTGCAAGAAACAATTTCTTATCAGCCTCCATTTTCCTTCCTTCCTATCCAGAGGGGGAAGGTTCTGGTCACAATCCCAACACCCTCAGACACTGTTTTCCAGCAGGCTGTAGAGACTATCAGTAATTCAACATTCCAGTATAGTCACACTGCTTCTGGCTTCATTCTGTTAAGGGATAAGAGACTGAAACCTACTCCCACCAAAATGAACAAACTGGTGTCCCACCAAGACACATGAGGAACCCTGGTGGGATTTTTTTAACCAGGCAGGTTCCCCACACAATTATTACACCTCCACAAGCTTTAAGGGGTTGCACAACTTCTCGCTCAGCCTATCTGGTGTCAGAGAGGAAGCTCAGCTCCCCTCATGTGCTTATCAACCAGCCCCAGGTTTAGATATAGCAATGACGTGCTCCTCTGGCCTTCCTGCTCTCCTCCCCCACGTTTGCAGTCACCACTTTCACACCTCATCAACGTTTGGCCAAACCCATTGAAAACAAACTAACAGCTGTTCAGAGAGGGTCTGAAGACAGAATGAGCCTGGTCTCAGTGGCTGGAGGGCCCCAGGCTGCCAAGGGTCCTCTGCTCTGGAAGCTGCTCAAAATAAGTGATGAGAAGTTACATCAAGAAGAGTCTGAACAAGTGAAGCTGCCACACATCCCCTCTGGCACTGTGGGGTTTGCAGCACAAATACCCTCCTTCTCTGGGGCTGCAAATCAACACCACACTTTTAAGCCATGGCCATCCTGGAACAGGGGCTGTGCTCCATTTTCAGCTCTTATATCACAAAATCCCAGACTGGTTTGGATCGGAAAGGACCTTAAAGCTCATCCAGTTCCAACCCCCGGCCAGGGGAAAGGACACCTTCCACTAGAGCAGGCTGCTCCAAGTCCCATCCAACCTGGCCTTGAACACTGTCTCCAGAGCAGAGCTGCTCCAGCCCTCGCAGCATCTCTGTGGCCTTCTCTGGACTTGCTCCAGCCGCTCCCCGTCCCCCCTGTGCTGTTGCCCAAGAGCTGAATGCAAGACTGCAGGGGGGTCTCATGAGAGATCATCTCCACAGACAGCACACTGCTCCTGCTACTGTGGTATCCCAACTTCACTGATGCTCAGCAAGGCCTTGGCAGAGGCACACAGGCAGAGGCTGTCCCAGGTCTGGAGAGGGTTGATGAACCTGCAAGTCCCAGTCTACCAGGACATGGAATGGGTGCGGGCTCCCACAGAGACAGCATGGGCCTGGGAAGCGTCTGGTAACAAGGATTCACTCCCAGCATCAGCGCTCTGCAGAACTCTTCCCCAGGACCCAGTTGCCTCCCTCTAGAGCCACAGGAAGAGGAGCAGAGCCCAGATGGAGTCAGCCAAGCCCCTTCCCTGCAGCAGCCCTACCTCTGCGCGCCCAGCGCCTTGATGACGGTGGAGAGGAGCCGGCCATCCTTGGCAGTGACCTGCGTGACGTACTGCGGGCGGCCGAGGTCCGAGTCCTCCACCGCCTTGGCGAGGGCGGCGCTCCCCGGGCAGTCGCAGAGGGAGCCGGGGAGGTGGCAGCAGTCACCGGTCGTCATTGCAGCTCTGGAGCCGGGCACCGGCACCGGCGGCACGGAGACCTGCGGGAACAGGGCACCCGCTGAGAGCTGGTGACCGGGACCCCCTCCACCGCCCGCCTCGGCTGCCAGCACCCCAGGCACCAACGACCACTGAATTTGCTCCCCTTCTGTCCCCTCTAATAGGCTTTGTGAGGCTTGTCTTACCATAAAATTAACGCTCCAAGTGTCCTACTTACATAATTTAGCATCGGAATTGCACATTTGCCTTTCTCAGAGAGGATTCCTGGTACCTTTAACCTGATGGAGCCGCTCAAAATGAACATGCCAATGACACAGAGATGGGGAAGGCAGCCACGAGCCCGTGTCATGCTGGCGACAGCCATGCTGAAAACTGATGCTCACACCCTCCATGGAAGCGGCTCTCGTGTGAGCACAGCACTTCAACCACTGCGACCACTTCCCATGGCTCAGTCAGGACTGGGGGGGTCTCCCCAGGGCACAGCAGAGGGGCAGGATCCCCTCCCTGAGCTGCTGCTCATGCTCTGGGGGTGCAGCCCAGCACACGGGGTGCTCCTTGGCTCAAGCGCACACTGAGGGAAGGCAGCACCAGCCATGTTCCTCCCTGGGGGGATTCTCACAACCCCAAAGGTAGGCACACTTTAGCAATTCAGAAAACCCTGAGTTCTCCCATTGCCTTCAGCCTGGTCCCTATGAGGCAGCTGTGCAGAAATCAAGAGCTGGGGTTGCAATTAGTCACAAGCTGAACACAAGCCAACAACATTGTACTGCTAGTGAACACCAAAATCCTTGTGTCTGTCAACAGGGCTGCCTTATGTAAGGCACGCACAGTAATCCCTGTGCAGCAGGACTCTGGGATCATAGCTGGAATGGTGTCTCATCCCGGTGGCTGGGTTTCAAGAGTGAAACAAACCCATAAAAGATAACTGAAGAAACTGAACAGGCTATAAAGCTGGGGGAGGGGAGACACCAAATAAAAACAACCCCAAAACTAACCAAAGAAGAAATATGAGAAGACTTGCATTTGTTTCAACTGGGGGTGTGTGATGTGTGTGGAATCTTCACTTTCCATCTCCTGGACGTAGAAGCAGGCAAAGAAACCTTTGCCATCCCATCTAAGGAAATGGGGGGGGGGTTATTCCAAGGTCTCTGTGCACAACAGCAGACAAACATTCCCATGGAGCTGCAGTTCCGCCAGGTTCAGNATCTAAGGAAATGGGGGGGGGGGTTATTCCAAGGTCTCTGTGCACAACAGCAGACAAACATTCCCATGGAGCTGCAGTTCCGCCAGGTTCAGCTAAGCCTAAATCAAACCAAAATAGCTAAAGAAAATAAGGGCTTGTTCCTGGTTGGAAGCTGGGCCAGACTACAGGGGAGGAGAACAAAAAGCCAGTATGAGGACAGCCTCGCTGGAAGCCTGAAAGCAGCGAGCTGGGGAAGCACAAGAGTTCTCTCATGTCCTGGCAATGAAGCAACTCTTACACAACCTGGGAGGTCAGCTCCTGGCATGGCGAACACATGCAAGAAGATTGCACTTCACTGGTGTCTCATCACCTCCCATCCTTCCTCTGGATCTGAACAGGCACGAGCGTGAGCTTGTGGCCAGGTCAATGCCTTTTGAAACAAACGGGAATCTTCCCATCAACTTAGAAAGGAACTGAGCAGGCTCGGCACTGCCCTGACTCAGCCTCTCTCCACCCGTGCAAAGGGCACACAGGGTTACAGGCACTTTCCTTCTTGCTGTCCTTTGATAAAATAAAGGCTACGAGCTCTCCACATTTAAGGAGCAGAAGTAAGATGATAAATGCTTTTGGAATGACTTAAGTCATTGGTTTGAAGTTAAGGAGCTTTTTCAGCTTGAAAAGCCTCTTGCTGAAGCAGGAACAAGATACATGTTTTTAATAAAAAAGGTCAGTTCCATTTGTTCAGCCAAAATGTTGTTTGTTTTTAAGTCCAGAGGAAAATGGTCCATTTTGCGCATTGGAATAAAGCTGCCCTCGTTCCTTATGTCCTGGGAGGATTTAGACTGAGGTTCTTTGTGCTCCACATCTGACAGATAGAGGCAACACCATGGCCTTGGCCCCACAGCCCTATTTGGGGCTGGAAGGGAATGGCTGCCCGTATCCATCAGGAAGCACGTGGCTTTCTGTTACAAGTGATTTGGCATTTCCTTGTTGGGGTCCATCCCAGGGTGGAACCTGAAGTCAGGGCTTTAATATCTGACTCATGTCATTCAGCAAACACAAAGGAAAAGCAGTAAAGGTTTTCATGGATACACTTAGCAAGGAAGTAACTGAAATCCACAGATAACATCTGCAGCGTGCTCCGGTTCCAATTTCATACCAGCTAAACATGAACAACAGTTTTCAGCCAAGCCAGTCCCTTTCCTGGCTCCCTAAAGCTCAGCTCATCAGCATGCTGCCTTTCCTCACAACTGTCAACAGCTCATCGAACCCAAGCCCAGCGTTCATAGAGTCATGGAATCAGTGAGGTTGGAAAAGACCTTTAAGATCATCAAGTCCAAGCATTTCTTCAGCACTGCCAAGGCCACCACAAACCCATGTCCCCCGAGCACCACATCTGCACATCCCTTAAACACCTCCAGGGACGGTGACTCCAGCACTGCTCTGGACAGCCTGTTCCCGTTGGAACCTGAGCACCTCACTTCTGAGTGAAGAAATAATTCCTAACCTCCAGTCTAAACCTCCTCTGCTGCTGCTTGAGGCTGTTTCCTCTTGTCCTATCCCTTGTTACTTGGGAGAAGAGACCAACCCCACCTCACTACAACCTCCTTCCAGGTACCTGTAGGTGCAGGTATTGGATCTTGCCAACTGCTCCTGTTCACAGTATGGATGGATCTGAAAGAGCTCTTCAAAACCCAGCACAAACATACTGACAAATTACACAGCACTCTCCCCCCTCAGAATTCCAGACTGGTTTGGGTTGGAAGGAACCTTAAATCGACTCCACTTCCACCCCTTGCCACAGGCAGGGACACCTGCCCCTGTGTCCAGCCTGGCCTTGAACACTGCCAGGGATGGGGCAGCCACAGCTTCTCTGGGCAGCCTGTGCCAACATGCTTCTGGGCAGTGGTCATTTTGGAGCCCATTCCTTGGAGATACATTTCTTGTTCTCATTTAAAAGGAAAAAGCCTGCAAGCCATTAAGTTTATTATTGATACCCCTTCTGCTACCACAGTAAGACATGAGCAAATAAATCACAAGTCTCTTCTCAGCAACACGCTGTATCCTCAGCTTCTGAGCAGATCCAAGACATAAAGGGCTGAGTTTGTGGAGATTGCCCAAACTGAAGAAAAACAAACCGTGTTTGTGGGAAGTTGGCTCAGAAAAGCGAGTTATGCACAAGGACTCCAAAACTCAAACACACACAGGAAGATGAGCCGCTTTCTTGAGAAGCAGCTTTGCTACTCCAAGGCAGAGACCACAGTGCTGGTATGCCAGGATCCTACCTGCCAGTCTTCAGGCATTGCCATGAGGTATGTGATCCAGCTGATACCATCCAAACGGCAACAGGGGGTCAGAATCTCCTGAAATGACTGAGCAGCTTAAGGCTGCAGAGATCAGGCTGGACCAGTGCTCTCCATCCAGAAGACATTCCCAGCAAGAACAAGCAGAAGATAAGGAGCTAAAGGGTTCCGCAGTTCCGTTCTGCATAGACTTTGCAGCCAAATAAGACAGTTACTCCCTGAGACAGGGAAACCATAGCAGGCCAGATGGACACCTTGATCGAAGCCACGAAGAGAAAAACCACAGTCAAGATGAGAAAGACAACAGGAAAAGCTAAGGCCACATGACCATGGTAAAGGTGAATTGTTAGTTGTTCCTCTGGACTGCTGGTGGCCTGTCTACAGGATGCCTATCTCAACCAATGTAAACCCTTGGGCAGTTCTGAGGCTTTGATAGGATCCAGAGCAAATTGAAATTAGAACCAGCTCCACCTCTTTGTATGCACCAGCTTCTGTACGGATTCGCTTCTCCAGGACATCTCCATAACAAACAACCTCTTGGCAAGGCTGCCACAAGCCAAGTCTGTTCCTCTCACTGAGAACTCCCCTGATTACCATAACCAAGACCTGGAACCTTGCTGTGGTGCCACCAGGAGATAGCCAAGTTTCGCAGCCAATGTAAAACCCATCTGCACAGAAGTTCCCAAACCCATTTTAGCCAACACTTGTTTGCACACACTGAGTTTTCTGATCATACGATCCTACAAACGTCACCGGTGAATGGAAGGTTTTCAGTTGCTAAAGGGCATTTCCAAACATCAATGCTTCCCTTTCCATCACCAAAAAAACACGGATTTCCCAGATCCTGGTGCCCCAGGGTCTGAACACAAACATCTTGAAGGAGACAAGTACAAAGAATTACTTCCTTCACCACATCTAAGCACCTGCTCCCACACAGCCTGTCTCCTCCAGCTAACACACATCTTGCCATGGCCCAAGTCCAATCCCTGGCCTGCAACATGTCTTTGAGCTCTGCCTGCTGCAGGCAGCTGCAGTGCCTAACAGGTAGACCTGGCAGCCCCGCGCTCCAGGCAGAGGACCCCCTCCTACAGGATGCTCTGGAGCTGGGCTGAGAGAGCTGGGCTGGTTCAGCCTGGACAAGAGAAGGCTCCTTAAGGGGAGACCTGAGAGCAGCTCCTCTCCTGGGACAGAGCAGGCCATGAGTTCCATGTGCCAAAATGAATAAAGTTATCTCTGATCTTCTGAGACTTTTACTGCCACAAGACCCGATGAAAGGGAAGTTTTACTGACCTTTAATTACCAACATCTGGAGAAACAAATTGCAACATTAGGAGAAAATTCTTTGCAGAGGCTATCTCCAACCCCAAAATCAGCCATTTTAAGAACAAGTTTCATAAGGAAACATCAGAAAACCAGCTGGGACATGAGAAACACGTGCTGCTCCTCTGAAGACATCAGCGCAATTCACAACATAATGCAACTACAGAAACCCTGTGCCACCTCCCTCATCATTTCACTACTTTCTCTCTGCAGGGAACGAGATACACTAGGAAGACTTGAAAGCTTTATTGAAATCAAGAACCAGGGTGAAAGCAAGCAGTTATCATGCTCACAAAGCATGAAACCAACCACCCACCACTGGCAAGCACATCCCTGCCCTGCTCCTGCTCAGCAGTGCTGCCTCCTGAAGGCACCAGAGCCATGTGGGCTCTTCATTCTCTTTTCACCCATGTCCTCCACCAAAGTAGCAGCACCTGCAATGCAAGAACACTTCTGCTTCCCGCACCCGTTGCTTCAGAAGTCTCCTCTTTCAAGAGATGCAGCACTCGCTCAAACTTAAGGACACGGAGCTGCTCAAGTGGGTCCAGAGGAGGCCATGGAGCTGCTACGAGGGCTGGAGCAGCTCTGCTCTGGAGCCAGGCTGAGAGAGCTGGGCTGGGGCAGCCTGGGGGAGAGAAGGCTCCTGAAGGGGAGACCTGAGAGCAGCTCCAGAGCCTAAAGGGGCTGCAGGGAACCTGGAGAGGGGCTTGGGACAAGGGCCTGTAGGGACAGGACAAGGGGAATGGCTTGAACCTGCCCGAGGGGAGCCTGAGCTGAGCTCTGAGGCAGAAGCTGTTCCCTGTGAGGGTGCTGAGGTGCTGGCACAGGGTGATGGCCCAGAGAAGCTGTGGCTGCCCCATCCCTGGCAGTGCTCAAGGCCAGGTTGGACACAGGGGCTTGGAGCAGGTGCTCCAGGGGAAGGGGTCCCTGCCTGTGGGAGCAGGGGTTGGAACTGGAGGAGCTTTAAGGTCCCTTCCAACCCAAACCATTCCATGATTGGAATCAATCATGGAATTGCTTCAGCCCTTGCAGCATCATCTCAGAAGAGACAGTAACACCCCAAGAGAGGAAATAAATGCAGGCAGAGGAGGCCACCTGCAATGAAATCTCTTCCAACACCCACGTACCCCCATGGACACGCAGTCCCATGAACAGGCATCAACCCCGGCTGCCCAGGGCCCCGGGCCCGCGGCGCTTCTCTCCCAGGTTCCGTTTCCACGCAACGCCCGCAGGCCCGGCCCGCAGCGCTGCCCTCGCCACCCCCGCCCGCTGGCCCGGCAAGGGTCTGGGCCGCGCTCCCCGGGATCCCGCGGGGCGCTGCCAGGCCCCGGGACGCCTGAGAACACCCCCGCGGGCGGATCCAACCCCGCTGTCAGGGCTCCCGGGTCCCCACCCCCGGCACTGCCGGACCGCGGCCCGGGCCCGCAGCCCCGCACGGCAGCGGGGCCCGCCCCATGGGCCCGCCCCCGGGCGCTGCCGCCGCCGGTGCCGCCCCGCCCCGCCCGGTACCTGCGGTCCCGGCGCCCGCGGCCCCTCAGCGCGGCGCGCGCCGCCCCATCACCGGTTCCTGCGGCCGCCAGGCACCGCCCACCCGCGGCCGCCCGCCCCTCAACTGCGGCCTCCACCAATCACCGCACCTCACTGCACTTACGCAAGCTCCGCCGTGGCCAATGGGCCTGCAGGAAACCCGGCCGGCGTCGCTACGCGACCTCGCTGACAACAGCAGCTGACCTATTGGAGTCCTGCAACGCACCTAGGCCCCGCCCACCCGCGTCGCCCCAGCTCCGGGTCCCCCCGGTGCTCCTTGAGGCGGCCGCGGTCGCCGCTCCGGCAGGGCCGGCCCCGGCCCCGGCGGTAGCGAGCTCCCGCCCGCCGCTCCCCTCAGCCCAGCTTCCCCCTCCCCCGGCTGAGGCAGGAGCGGAGCCGGCGGGAGAGCAGGCCCAGAGCTCCGTCCCCACCGCGTTCTCGACCGGCGCCTGGAACAGAAGGCCGCACACACGGTATGATTTGGCAATCTTTATCTCCACAGTACAGCGTAACCATGCACGGAAACCGAGTGAGGCGGTATTTACAAAGTGAAATTGCACTTAACACGGGAACCGGGAGGAAAAGGAAAGGAAAGGAACTTCTCTTCCGGATTGCATAAAGGCCCAGCGCTGGTTATAGCCTACAAAGCCTGGAGGACAACACTGCTGTTCGGTAGGTAACTGTTATCTATTGAAAGAGTGATACTCCATGAATCACCATTCATTATCAAGAGCCTGCGAGTCAAAAAGTACAACTTCAGCCCTGATTCACTGTGTTTTACCTTAAGGACAGCCAGTCTTCACCTGTAACTGACTGATTTTTCTCTTCTTACTTCAGTTTCAGGCCCTACATTTAATACTGGGTTTTGTTCTGTTTGCTTTCTGAAGGAAAAAGGCCTCCCTAAGTGACTGAGTCACTTCATAAGGATCTTCTTTCTGCTGCAGAGTCTAGAACCTCTAACCAAGGTTTTCCTTTATGCTTGGAAAGGAAACAATCACCAAGCACAGGTAAGCCTCATCCACTGCCAGTCCCCAAGCCACATCACATCCGTACCTTCTGGAACAGCCCAGCATGCAGGAATCAAAGCATGAGGAAACAAAAATACCTTCTGTACATCCTTCCCACCCCACTGCATTTTATTCACAAATAAATACCCTGTTACCAGCCCTTCCACATACTGTGGGGTCATTGCAGGTGATCTAACACAACAGCCTGTAAGGAAACCCAAACGAGGGGGATGTTTAGAATGCAGCAGTGCTTCTAACCTGCTAAAGATGTTGAGAAGGGATCATAGTGCCTTGATGGTCTCCAGAGCACACACAAAAAGTAGCCAACAGTCAATTATCAACTGGATTTTTACATTGATGCAAATGTAGAGCTCCAAACCTTCCTATGAACCAAGCTGTCTTGGCCTGTACAGGCTACAGACAAACTCTTGGTGGAGACTTTAACTCACTTAAGTCTGTAAACATCTGACTGAAGAGGAGGATAAGCTTAGATTGATGCTAGTCTACCCAACGAACTTAATTTTACCAGCTACCTGTTTGTGTGCTCACCACCAAACCGCCCTTATGGGTGAATTTTGGCCTTTCCATAGTAACAGGGTAGTTAGCAGTTGGCACACCTCAGGTACACCAAACAGCCCTGCAGCCAAAGGCTTTCTACAACACACAGCAGAACTCAAAACCACCCAGCCCCCCTGGCATGAACAGCACAGGCCCAAAATCCACCTGCTCTGAGGGGGGTTTGGTCAATGCACAATAAAGTTGTACAAGGGCTCTTGAACACCTGTATAATTTAATGGCACTTAAGCCCTAGATATAGACCTTTTGCTTGGACTCTGAGGCAGTTCAGAGTCTCCCACAAAGCCAAAGACTAAAGAAAATCCTTATGAGACAAGGAAGTGACTAAACAGCTTCTCAGCTTCTTATAGCACACCAGGTTGATTTAGAAGCTTCATGTTAAGACTAAGATTTGCAGAGTAAACCCGTTCATACGCACCCTCAACTAAGTTGTCTTTAACAGCCTGATTCTTCCTCACACTATTTCAACTCATTTAATAAAGAGTTTTGTTCAAAAATTAAGGAGCTCAGCTCCATTAGTGTCCACCTGCTCTTGAATGAAGCATTTTCAGTAACTGAATTTTCCACTCTGATGGGGTGCTCATCTGTCAGCCCTGCACANATTGTGTTTAAAAATTAAGGAGCTCAGCTCCATTAGTGTCCACCTGCTCTTGAATGAAGCATTTTCAGTAACTGAATTTTCCACTCTGATGGGGTGCTCATCTGTCAGCCCTGCACATCTCATTTTGGTCTAGGATCACCGAAAAGAAGATGCCCCAGTTCCCACTGGCTGCATCTTCTCTCAGCAGGAGGCTATTAAAGTGTTAAAAGGTGCATCCTGAACTGGGACCCCTTTAGGACAGAGCCTAAAGAGGAATTCTTAGCCTCATTCAATGGGAAGAGGCTGCAAGCAGGAACTCCTTCACCTTGAATGCATCCTCTATAAGCAAAGGTGAAAAGTGGAAGTGCTTAGGCACCATGTGCACCCTTTGCTATGAGCTACAGTCCTCTGGATGCAGACAGTACAAAATTAAAGGCATTGGTCTGGAAGTCTTAGAAAAGAAAAACCATCAGAGTTAACCGCCCTCAATTTTATTACACAACCAGAGAGAACAGTTGAGACTGGAATGTCAGATTTCCCCTTGAAGAACAATTTGCTTTGTATCAGAAAAGAAAAATTAACTCACTAATAGGCATCAAGTGAGGTACAGTCTCAGAATACAAAGCAAAACTTCACTGCAAATTGCTTCAGAGAGCAGCAGATGGTCTCCAACTCTTCCTTTAGATAGTTTCACCCAGTATTTGCCTCATCGTAACATTCAGCATGTACCAGAGGGGATGCCAAGTGCCAAGAGCTAGTGAAGGATGAAAAGCCATCACAGAAGATGTTCACAAGCTAGCAAGAGACTGACTACACCAAGTTGTGGTAACATTCTTCCCATTCAGCAAAACAAAGTATTGTAGCAGGTAGCCCTGCTGATGACAAATCCCTTCCATCAGGTGAAGTACAATCATTTGAGAATGACAGTCAGTAAAACTAAGTGAAAGGAAAACAACAGCTTAGCAGTTATTATGTGAAGTCTTAATATTACATATTTGAGTAGAGGTCAGGAAGATTATGCGCAAGGTCAATAATGAAAGGTCATGAAGAGAAAGTTCAAGATGGTTCTGCAGAAGGTTTACAAAATGTATTATCATGTTGCTCTACAACAACCAAACCCCTTATAAGTGCAGGTCTATAGGTGACATGAACATATTGCTTCACTCACTCAAACAGGGTAGGAGAGATCTAGAGAAAAAGCAGCATGCAAAAGAAACAAACAAAAACCAACCCTGGAACTACAGAAGCTCCTGCTTTCCAACACTGACCTACAGTACAAAATAAGCTACTTGTACAGGTTGCAAAAGGTTTCTGAAATCAAGATGCTGGCACTTACTGTACAATAATGTGAACTGATTAACAGGAGCCATGAATAAATATTGAGCCACATCAGAGAGCCTGCACACGCAGCACAGGCATTCAGGGTGGCAGAGAAAGCAATGCAGACATACTTCATTGTTCCCAAATAAAACAAGAAGAGAGGAAGACTCCCCAAGCAGGAAACTGTAAGCTCCACAGCCAGACAAACTGTATTAGGGGTAATTACATATAAAGTAATGTTATTTTCAGAGTTCTTATGTGTGTGCAGCCACTAAAAACCTCGCTGTGAGACTTGATCAGGACAGAAACAGAGCATTTGGTAGGTAGGACAGCTATTTTCTTTTAATTTCTCCCCCATGTTTACAGAAACACAAGACTGGGAGGGAAAAACCTTGTCACCTACATGTAGTTATTTCTTCAACTGTTATAGTCAAGTCCCCATGGTTTCTCTCCCCAGAAAACCTCAAAAACCTTTGAGGAGAGTGTTTCATGGGATAATATCCAGCAGCAGATGTTCCAACACAAACATGTCTATCAGATCAGTGCCTACATTTCAAGCCCAAAAGTCACCACATGGAAGGGGAGTTCAGAGGCAGGGGGATGTTAGCCCTACAGTTAAAGCTCTAAGATGAAAGGGGGGGGACGGGACTTGGGAATGGGATAAAGGAAGGAAGAGGGAGTCACTGAATCACAGGAGATAAGAAGTGCACACAGGTTTCTAAATGAAGCACAGACGAATTCGGAGGGCACAGGAGTCATCTACAGGAGGTCACAGGTTCTGACAGCACTGGAGTTTGTTGGATTTCTGTCCATCGGTGGTTGGTGGCACACTGATGTCCACAACGTTGTTGCCAGGAGACTCGTCGTGCGCAGAGCGGTCCGCAATCTGCTTCTGCGAAACAATGCGGTAGATCTCTGCAATGAGAACACACTGCTCAGAGCACAGGACGTGGCCTCCAACACAGCACACGTCACAGCAAGCTGTCAGAGGTGATGCAAGAACCCAAGAACAAGGAAGATCTTAACTTGAGAGCTCTGAAAGGGAATCTAGTCTCAGCAGCTGTGGTATGTAACATCTGGCTGGCTTTCCAGCTCTGTAATGGACACGTCAGCTCTGTCTGCAAAAGTTATTAAGACAAGATTCCTTACAGCCTTCCACCACAGTGCTTTGTATCATGTTCTTGTTCAATGACTCCATGAACGTCAGTATTATTAAAAAGCTTTCTAAATAAGAAAGGAGCAGGAATCATGGAATCAGGGACACCTTCCACTGGAGTAGGTTCCTCCAAGCCCAGTCCAACAGCCCAGGTCTCTCTTGTGCTGTTGCCCCAGAGCTGGATCAGGACTGCAGGGGAGGGTCTCTGCAGGGCACAGCTCCTCCCTCAACGTGCTGCTCACGCTCTGGGGATCAGCCCAGCACACGGGGGGGTTCTGGATCACAGGGAGAATCCTCATTGCTAAAGATGGGAATCGTTTTTAATTCAAAAACAAGGCAGCACAATTAAGACACCCCAATCAACAGGATGCAGAACGTCATTGTGCAGCAGTGGTAACAGGGCTCCATTTCACACTTTAGCTTCTGGCAAGCTGCTGCTACTACCAAATGACAGCAGTGCCTCCCTGCAACAAATCTGTTCTCCCATCTATGACAGTAAAAAGCCACATGGTCCCATAAAGCTCCATACTGATCCAAAAATGCTTTTCCCGAGAGATGAATTTGACTCAATCTATGCCTGAATGCACAACGCTGTAACCACCAAAGAGAGACTGCCAGATCACGGCCTTCAGAAACAAACCATTTCAAGTGCAGGTAGTAGAAAACTTTTTAATATATGTATTTCACTGACTCCAGTCCTTGCTCCAACTTCCCCCTATTGTGAAACAGGAAAAGGGCAAGGACCTCCCTGGAAATCTGTGTAAATATTATGGTCACATTCATGCAGCCACAGCCTCAAAACAGCAACACCCAAAGTCTTTAGTGAGGATTCAAAATCATGGGGAACTCTGTGGGGTTTGTTGATGTGTTTATTAAGAGGTGGACATATTTACAATGTTTAAAACAGAAACCTTTAACCAAAGCTGATCTCATTCCCTTGGCTACCACCTGCAGCTTTTTTTGCTGGTTTGGGGTTGCTTTAGTTTTGGTGGGTTGTTTGGGTTCCCACCCCAGCCTTTAGTGATCCCTCAAACTAGTGTCCAGTAAGGAAGCTCCTGCCCTGCTGCTCCCACCCTCTTCCCTCCTCCAAGTCCCTCCATGGGTGCTCCCAGTTCACTGCTTTACACAGCACATTTCCCCAGGTTTCTTCTCCTCACATAGAAAGATGATTCTCCCCCAGGTAATCACTTTAGGAATGGCCTTTTCAGGACTACATAAGTCTCTCTAGCCACATCCCCACTGTACTTGAGCTGGTCAATCTCAACACTTTTGGGAGCCCAGGAGACACCATGTTGAGTTCAGTTTATTCATTTATTTTACTGGCCTAGAATTCAGCTATGGTAAGGAATAGACAGGAATTGGATCTTGCCAACTGCTCCTGTTCACAGTATGGATGGATCTTAAAGAGCTTTTCACAAACCAGGATGAACATACTGACAAATTACACAGCACTTTCCCCTCTCAGAATCCCAGATTGGTTTGGGTTGAAGCGACCTTAAAGCTCCTCCAGCTCCAACCCCTGCCACAGGCAGGGACCCCTTCCACTTGCTCCAAGCCCCTGGGTCCAACCTGGCCTTGAGCACTGCCAGGGATGGGGCAGCCACAGCTTCTCTGGGCCATCACCCTGTGCCAGCGCCTCAGCACCCTCACAAGGAGCAGCTTCTGCCTCAGAGCTCAGCTCAGGCTCCCCTCGGGCAGGTTCAAGCCATTCCCCTTGGCCTGTCCCTACAGGCCCTTGTCCCGTCCCTACAGGCCCTTGTCCCAAGCCCCTCTCCAGGTTCCCTGCAGCCCCTTTAGGCCCTGGAGCTGCTCTCAGGTCTCCCCTTCAGGAGCCTTCTCTCCCCCAGGCTGCCCCAACCCAGCTCTCTCAGCCTGGCTCCAGAGCAGAGCTGCTCCAGCCCTTGCAGCATCTTCATGGCCTTCTATCAGGAGACTAGAAACCTCCATGTTCTTGAGCAGAAAGCAATGTATGGGGTGGGAGGCAGAACAGAAAGCTAAGGTCGGAAGGCTTGCAAACTTAGCTTCATTCCTAACACTTACTTCCCAAATATTCTAGGTAGCTATGAAACATGCCAGTGAAGAAGATCCACTACCTCACAAGGTCCTCCAAAAAAACAAAACCATACCTGTAAGGATGTTCTTGAAGGCTTCCTCTACATTTGTTGAATCCAGAGCAGAAGTTTCAATAAAAGATAAGTTATTTTTCTCTGTAACAGATAACAAGTGGTTCAATTAAGAATTGTGCTATCACTTCACATTTACTTTGAGGTTTTCACCTTAACTTTTAGGCCAAACCAGATGGGGCACGGTCTTTTTTGTTTTTCTGTTACATTAGGAACTTGGTGCACCCATTATTTAGCTGCTAAGGTTTCAGCATTGTCCCTTCAACCACCTGTGAGAACATTGTTCTTGTTCATAGAATTATAGTATAGTTAGGGTTGGAAAGGGCCTTAAGATCATCTAGTTCCAACTTCAGAACACACGTTTAAGCAAACTCTAGCAATATTCCTAGAAGGATTTTAAAGGCTATACATTTAAATTCCATCTCCAAGCTTGATAGCCACACAAAATTAAGCTGAATGTCTCATGCATGGCCTGTACAGGCTCTGCAGCATAAAGGAGAGAGTAAAATAATACAGTGGCAGCAGCTCACAAAAACCACTTGATTTCTCCCAAGAAAGACTTGGGAATCTGGAACCTTGAAGATCACCAGTCCCAAGTCTGATAAATGAAACCAGGTGGCACTACGCTCTGATGACATCAGTGCTCTGGAGCAGAAACTCCAGCACCTACAAGAAGGTTCAGTATTCACTTGCTGCTGTCCACACTGATCTGTACCTCAGCAGAACCAGCCCTCAGGGAAGGAAGGAAGGGAGGAAGGACATTTTAGGTTGTGATATTTGGTATTTCTGTTGTGACATTTTCCCTTCTCAATGTTGCTCACTGTGTCCAGCCCTGCTAGAGGAAGTGTTTCATCTTCAGCTATCAGGCAGCTCAAGGACAGTTTCAATCCTGTGTACTACCACTAGACTGAAAAACAAAACAAAAACCAAAGCCACAAGCCCAACCAACCACACACACCATTTACATAAACCAAGAGATCTTCACTTTAAAGGCAATCGTAAAAGCCTTTTTAAGGTCAGAAATAAACTTGAGGTGAAAGATCAGTCCTGGCCAACAGCTTGCACCAACATCATCACTGTCAACAAACCTGCAAAAGCCCGGGCCTCGTCAGTGGGCACAGCTCTCAGGTGGCGGAGGTCACTCTTGTTCCCCACCAGCATGATGACAATGTTGTTGTCTGCATGATCTCTAAGCTCCTTTAGCCAGCGCTCCACATTCTCATAGGTGAGATGTTTGGCAATGTCATAGACAAGAAGAGCCCCAACAGCACCACGGTAATATCTGAAACCATAAGGTACAACCCTTTAGAGTTCTGCCGGAGTGCCAAGAACAAACCTGGTGGTCTGTTATTTGGCACTTTTAACCTGGTGACTACAGGTTGGGTGCATTTCACCTCAAGCCAAGGGCTCAGGACAGCACAAGCCAGTCAGTACCAGCAATCCTGTAACAGCCACATTTCTCTTCCACACAATCCCACCACTTCTCTGCTCCACCAGCACCTGGCTACCAAATCCCTAAACTGATCTGGGACACCAAGTCAGCAGAAAACATTTTCTTTCTACTGCTGGTTGGTGTTGTGCTGGCTCAGCAAGCTCAACTGGCCCAGCCATGTGTCAAGCAAGAGCTTGTGCCAGCACAGAGGAGAGGCAGGAACAGAGGACTAAAGATGAACTGTTTCTCATTAGCCACAGCTTGTTGTGGAACCAGTCTCAGCAGCAGTTTCTGTGCTTTTCCAGCAGTATGAACAAGTTGAGGGTCACAAACCAGAAAATACATTTGAAAACCACACTAACAAGATGCAATCTGAAATCACTTACATCTGCTTCTGCATTCCTTTGTTTTGCATTCCTTCCCTAGAAGAGCCCTTTGGGTTCCATGCTCTTGTAGTGTTCTCCCATCTATTCTGCATTACCCTATTTCATCCCAATGACAAAGTTCCACTTACCTTGAGGTTAACACAAATGGCTCAGGCTGTACATGATTCAGAAACAAGTCAGTCCCTTCAAAAACTAATCTACATCTGTAACACTAGATATCAATTCAGTGGTTAGAACATGCCCTGGATAACCAGGCATGCCAATAGCCAGACATACTTCTGCGTATTACCTGCATAAAATAGCTATAACCCAGAGGTTACATCTTAAGACACTGGCTAGATTAACAAGGTGCTGTGCTTCTCAGCACCACTGTTCTAAACAGGGATGTGCCTAATGCTACAGTCAGTAGTACCACAGTTTCCTTCCTTACTGGGTATTCAGCCTGCACTCTCGGACCTGATTTTCAGGGCTGTGATGAATTCCAAGTCATTGAGGTTTCAGGGGAGTTTGAGGCTCCAGACTGTTCTAAAAATGCCTTCAGTCTCAAGATTGAGGCGGCAATGGAGACCAGAAGCCACCGTTCCTACACTACAGCCTGATGCCAAACAGTGTCCAGCTTCAGCATGGGGAATGAGTGCCATTTCTGATGGAAGACAACACATCCAGGGCAGGTAAAAAACCAACATCACAAGGCTCAGACACAGACAATCCCACCCTTTTGATTTAAGCAGTCATTTTCTTCTAAAATGTAGCACTAGAATCTAAAAATTACTTTCATTATATTAATCAGAGAACACAAAAGTATCTCCTATCTTATGACTGTCACAAGTCTGTCACAATGGTTTTGGCATGTGTCCCAAATGGGTTTCATTAATTCTCTACCCATAAGTTTTTCTGCACCAGCTCTGCTAGAACTCTGCTCGCAGCCTGAGCAGAGCCCTGGTACTCACGCTGAGGTAATGGCACGGTATCGTTCTTGTCCTGCAGTATCCCAGATCTGGGCTTTTATCGTCTTCCCATCCACCTGGATGCTCCTGGTGGCAAATTCCACCCCAATGGTGCTCTTACTCTCCAGGTTGAACTCATTGCGTGTGAAACGGGATAGCAGATTACTCTTCCCAACTCCAGAGTCTCCAATCAAAACAACTGAAAGAAAAGACAGTATTTTAGCCAGCAATTCTTCATCCCAGCATTTACACACTGCACCGGAGCAGGGCCCAGGGGAGTTGCAAGCTAGATAAACACAGGAGAAAGTTACACTGATGCCACCTTTTACTACTCACAGCTTGCTTCCCAAGCCCCCAAAGCCCCATGTTAACACTAAGTCAAGAACATGGCAACAGGCTGACAAAAGCCTGTGTACAGTATAAACCTACTCTAGCTAAAGAAAATAAAAAGCCACAGTAAGTGGAATGAAACAGTTCTTTGCAGACCTTTTGGGGGCCATAGAGGGTGTTTTATTTTAATAATTCATAAATAAGTTCACCACAAAAAGGGGAAAATAGGAGACATTTGATCCTACAAATAGGATACAAAGCAAAGCAGAACCTGTGCCAACAAAACAAGCTCTCGGAGGTTGCAGGAGAAGGAAAAGATGAGCTCAAAATCTCTGCCTCCACACGAGGTGTTGCCATGTTAACAGAGGAATGGTAGTGCAGGGAGATCTTTAGCACACAAACCCCAGCTTCACTGGAAGGGAAAGATAAAAGGTACATCTTGTAGTAGGAGTTTCCCCCTCCTTCACGGCTGCAGCTCTGCCATCCTGCTGCTTCACACCCAGCCACGCTGCACCAGGCTCTCCACCAGACCTCATCTTCAGCAGCTGCAGAGCCAGGATTTGGCATTCCACGTTCTTTAGTTTTGTGCAGGTGCATTAGCTCCGTTTTGTTAAATCCCTGTATTACTGACCAGAGCAAGAAGTAACAAAAGGAACACAGACTAACAGCAATTAAGCCACCCTCCCTTAGTCACAGCAAATCCTGTCACGTATGGCTTTCGGATTCAAACTAACAGCACCCCGGTTTGAGCAAAGGCAGTCACTGTCAGGAAGCTTCTTCACCCTGGGGAATATATCCTACTCCAGTTCCAATCTGCTGATCTTCCTCATTCAACAATCTGGTTTTCCTCCAGAAAAGGAAACAGGCAGGAAACGTTCCTGATCCCTCCACAACAAACTACAGATGACTCTTGTCATTCCACACTTCCAGCATGAGCTCAGCAGCGCTCTCCCAGGGTTAAGGATCATACTCCTCTCCCAGTGTCATTCTAAGGTTTTGCTGCTCAGGCTGTTGTTTCGGACACAGCCCTGGCAGCACACTGCCAGCACATTCCCAAACTCCTGCTGGAGCCCTGTTACAGCTCCGGAGCTGCTGGGAGATGGCTGAAATGCTCCAGGCTCCCCCCTCGCCTCATCTGGCTGAGGGCACAGACGCACAATTGTGCTGGCACAGCTGAACAGTCACAGCACAACAGAGGCAGGAACAAGCAGCCACAATGTCCCACCTGGGATAGCTTAAAGCAGCTCCTCACACTGCTCTTCCCTCACTGGCAAACAGCAGAATCCAGTTTATAGGGTAAAATTGTAGGATCCCAGCCTGGTTTGGGTTGAAGGGACCTTAAAGCTCCTCCAGTTCCAACCCCCTGCCATGGGCAGGGACCCCTTCCACTGGAACAGCTTCTTCAAGCCCCTGTGTCCAACCTGGCCTTGAACGCTATGAACAATTTTAGGAGGAGTTCTAACTCTGGATTTGTTAGCTTTATTTTCCAGGCCAACAGTTTTTCATCACTAATTCCACTGGGTGTTCCAAAGCTCACCCATCTTACACAGCGATCTGCTGCCTTAGGGGAGGCTGTTGCCTACTTCAAAGTCCAGACCATGATGAGGAAGAGGTAAGGACATCCACCATGCAAGTCAGACCAGCTTGGAAAAACCCTGAAGCTTCAGCTGTTTCCAAAAGGAATTACCTTCTCATCAATCTGCAGCTGGAGAAAGCACAGCCTCCTCTCCAGGTTCTGGCCACCTCCTATCCTCTGGCATTTTAGAGCCATCAGCTTTGTGCATCAACCATGCAAATGGCTCTCAGGCCATTAACTCCATCTGTCACAAGAAGAAATTCAGGGGGTCCTGGGCTACTTTAGCTGGTTCCTCACCTCGGCTGCAATCACCAGGCAAAGCTGCAGGCTCCCCCTTTCCCAGGGTGCTCCAGGTCATAGCAGAGCTTGTGAGAGCATTTTTGAGGAGTTACTGGATGCAGAAGTAACAAAGGAAGGCCGCCAGATACCAACTCAGTAATGTTCCCTCTGCCTTATAGCAGCGCATCCTTAATACTCAACCTCGAGCATCAAACAGGCATTTTCACTGTCAGGAGAAAGAGACAAAGACTGAAAGTGCACAGGAAGGCAGAACCCCCACACTTCTGTTTGCTACAGGAATCAAGCAAGAAGATAACTTCCAGACTCCGGTCCAAGTGATTAGACTTCAATAAAGTTCCTGCATTTGGGAACAGGCCACCAGACAGCACTGCCTGTTCAAATGCGCAAGTCTTGACAGAGCAGAAAAGCTCATCAGAAACATTAAGTCCTTTAGGTCGCCCATATTGATGATAGATCTGACATTTGTCATAAGCACAAGCTTTGTTAGGCTTAAGCTCTCATCAGAGCAGTCTAAAATCTCACAAAGGTAAAAGCAAACTCCCCTTTTCTCTGGGTGTTTTTTCCTTCCTTTCTCAGGAGCCAGCATCAGATTGAAAATAAACCTTGATAACAGCTCCTCTGCTGGAAAAGGACATTCGTGTGCACATCACATCTGAGCAGCTACAAGGCTTCCAATATTTTAACTCCTAATAAAAGGTCATGAATTCTGTTCCACATCAAACCCATTCAAAACTCATCAGGAGAAACTCCTGCTTTTTTTTAACCATCCCAGCTACAAACCCAGTTGGAGCAGAGCCTGGAGGCACCGGCTTTGCTTGGACTCCATCACCAAAACACCTCCCCAGTTGGAAACTGGGAATGAACAGGCTCTAGCTTAGCAGAGCAGCTTTGACCATGACCACACTCACATCCCCAGAGGGTCACCAAACCTTAAATTAGTTTTTGCCTACTGTGTGCCAGACCCAATAAGCCAACTGATGCTGGGCTCTCCCTGTGGAAATAGCTGGTCCTGAGGCAGAACCTGATGGACACCATGAATGATGGAACACCAGCAACTGAGCCACCTTACACAGAGACTGTTGCTACAAACCTCTTGGCCATTTTCACCCCTGGACAACTGTTTTATGGGCACTATTTCACATGAAAGAGATTAACAATAAATGGGGCCTTTTGCCTTTTAACCTTTGTATAAAACTGATTAATAGAATCATGGAATGGTTTGGGTTGAAGGGACCTTAAAGCTCATTGAGTTCCAGCCCTCTGCCAAGGGCAGGTTGCTCAGTCAATGCTAAATCACAGAAGTTCCTGCACAAGCAATTCCAGATCCCCCACTATATTAAAATCAACGTAAAAAATGCGACTTTAAAGCAACACCACATTCAACTGCAGCATCCAACATAATATCACAACACAAGGCTGCAAACGTCCGACACAAATGCAACTCTAAAAGGTAAAAATTGGGGCCCCAACCAGATTTCCTTTGGAAACGGGGGAGAGTGGTCAAATCTTAAATTTATAAAAGTAATCTTTCCCAGACTTCTCCATTGCTATTTCTACCTCTGACACTCCACAAACCAGACAGAAGAGAGTTCAGAAGCCATGTACATTGCTGAGAAGGGGCCAAACCAGAAGGCAATCAAACCCCAAGCATGATTTTTCTTCATGACATCAATCCTCCTTGATATTTAATTGCATTATTGGCTGGGGCAAGAGGAAAAGAAGGGGAGACAGTCCTCCAGCAGAGATGTCATCCCACTTGGTTCCATTTATATGCATCAACACTTGCCTAGTCCCAAAAAGCCAATAAGGAAAGAAGGAAGGGATGAGGAAGGTTTGTTCATTTCCCAAAACAAATCCACACAACAATCCCTTCCCAAAAGACACACAGAAAAGGACAAGTCCCCCACGCCCCATTTTTCATTAAGTGGTACAAACTATGCCAAGCTCCTCTGCAGCAGCAACACAGGAGGATGGGTCCTGACCAAACAGCTTTAGGTGAAGTTTCACTCCAGACTGAATTCAAAATGCATTTCCAAGGTGAATGCAGTTTTGTCTCATTGACTATTCACAGAAAAGAAGAAAGAAGTAAAAGGTTTAGCCTTTAAAGTTCCTGGTTCTTAAACCACTTGGGAAATAGGTGGTGGATTGACTTCAGAAGGAAACTAGTTTAGCCCCCAGACAGCTGAGCATATTTTTGGAGGTTAGCCTTCTGCTTTACAGACAGAAGAAATCAGAGGTGTTTCCCACCCTTTCCTGAAGGCTGCGAAGCAAATACATGAACAGACAAACGCATCCAGCCAGGATTTCCAGCACGAAGCAAACATGGAGGCAAACGTTTGAGCCCCATCCACACCACTGCTCCAGGCCTCGAAGGCAGAGGCGTGGGACACTGCGGGGAGCAGCTCAACCCGGGCACTTCCCACACGCAGGGCACTGACCCGCGGCAGCCCTTACCCACCAATGACACTGCCCCCACCTGAGCCAGCGCCCGAGCAGCGCTGAGCGCGCCAGCAGCCCCCGTGTCCCCACCCAGCCGCTGCATGCAGGTGCTCGGCAACCCAAACGCCGCAGGTACGGGGTCGGACGCACCAACACACCCGCATACAAAGCGCAAACCCCGCTCCCCGGCCCGGCACCGGCGCTCCGCGGGCACCTGCCAGCAGCTCTCCATCGGAACCCAAGCGTCCCCCGCTCGTCTCGCACCGGGGGCGATCCTGGGGCCACCCCCGCCTGCGGCACCCCCGGCCCGGGCCCCGCCCCAGGCCCCACGGATCCCGCCCGCGGGGCTCCCCCGCCGCAGCCCGGAGGTGGGCCCGGCGCCAGGCCCGGGCAGGGCCGCCCCGCTCACAAAGGCCGCGGCGGCCGCCCCGAGCGCGGAGCAGCGAGGCCCGGCGGGCCGGGGCGGCGGCGCGGCGCGGGGCAGCGGTACCTTTGAAGAGGTAGTCGTACTCGTCGTCCCGGGTGCCCATGGCGATGGCGGCGCCGACCCTCAGCTGCCAGGCACCGACCGCGGCCCAGCCGGGAGGGAGGGGGGAGAACGGGGCACCGCGCCCGCCGCCGCCTATCAGCGCCCGCCAGAGCCCGCAGGAGGCGGGCGCCGCGCCAGACCCATCAGCGGCGGCCAATAGGCAACGGGAGAGCCTCTGAGTGGCGGGCGGCGCTATCCAATCGCAGAAGGGCAGCAAAGGGAGGAGGGCGGGGTTTGGGGTGTCTGAGCCGAGGCGGGGCAGGGGAGGCGGGGCCTGGCTGGGAGAGGCGTGGTTTAACGGGGTGGGCGTGGCTAAGGGGAGGGGAGGGGCCTAGGCGGGTGCGCAGCCGGGGTGGGTCAGCCCCGAGCTGGACCAGCCCCAGAGAGAGCCCGGGAATGTCCCTGCATCCCGAGGGATGTCCCGGGGATGCTGCTCCGTGACCTCCCTCCCAACCTTCTGGTCTAATGGGTGTGATGTGGAGTTGCAGCAAACGCTCGGAGAGAAGACAACAGCTCCCTCCTGCAACAGCAGCTGCTGCGGTTATTGCTCTGACGTGCAAGGAAACATCACAGAATCATCATGGAATGATTTGGGATGAAGGGACCTTAGAGCTCCTCCAGTCCCAACCCCTGCCACGGGCAGGGACCCCTTCCACTGGAGCAGCTGCTCCAAGCCCCTGTGTCCAACCTGGCCTTGAGCACTGCCAGAGATGGGGCAGCCACAGCTTCTCTGGGCCATCACCCTGTGCCAGCGCCTCAGCACCCTCCCAGGGAAGAGCTAAGGCAGGCAGGACAGTGTGCTCCATGCTGCTGAGCCCCTGCAGAAGAGCTGAAGTCAGTGGGAGGGGGTGTCAGGGCCTGGGGAGCATTGGTGGGTGGAGAGCTCATCTTGTGTTATTAATTTGCTGTTTCTTGGCTTTGCACCATGTTTCAGATTCCAGAGGGGGTTTGGGCTCTGCTGCTGCTTAGGAAAGGGCTTGAGGCCCCACTGCCGGATCTCCTGGCGCTTGTTTCTGCCATTTGGATGCAGGCTGGATGTGAAGGGTCTCAGCAGGTCAAGGCTCTCCCTGCTTTGCTGGACCTCAAACACAGCTGGATCTGGCCACTGTTTCCTGATGTGCAACACCCTCTTTGAATCATGGGATCAAGAAGGTTGGACAAGACCTTTGAGCTCATCCAGTCCAAACCTTCCCCAGCAGTGCCAAGGCCACCCCTGCCCCATGGCACTGAGGCCTCATCTCCACGCTGTGTGAACCCTTGCAGGGCCGGTGCCTGCAGCCCTGCCCTGGGCAGCCTCTTCCAATGCCTGAGCACCGTCTGGGGCAGGAATTGTTCCTCAGCTCCACCTAAACCTGCCCTGGTGCAGCTTGAGGCCGGTTCCTCTTGTCCCATCCCTCGTTCCTTGGGAGCAGAGACCCTGACTCAATGACCTTGATCTTGATTTAAGGACACTCAGAGAGAGCCCCAGGTCCAAATCAGCTGCATTTGAGTCTTCTGCTGATGAGTCCGAGCTCCACATGCACCAGTCCTGTATCACCCCACCAGAGCACAGCCCCAGGCTTTCCTGCAGGTCCCAAAAAGCCCTGTCCCAGCATGGCCAGAGCCCAGAGCCCTCAGCTGACATCGACACAGCCCCGGGATGAGCAGCGGCTGAGGCGAGGTTTAGGAGGGAGGGCTCGGATCCCTGCGTGGACCGCGATGGCCGGGCTGCTGTGAGGCGCAGCCTGCTCTGGGGAGCAGCAGCGCTTGGATACCCAAGGAAGGGTAGGAATGCCCTGGGCAGCGCTCGGTGCCGTTCCTCTCGCTGTCACTGGAGGGCGCTGCCACATCCTCAATGGGGCTCTCAGGTGTTCCCGGCTGCGGTTGGAGTTGATGGAGGAGCTGGAGGATTCCAGGAGGATTTCAGATGAAAACACGGACCCAGAACTGGCGTATTCAAGGCCAGGTTGGACACAGGGGCTTGAAGCAAGCTGCTCCGGTGGAAGGTGTCCCTGCCCATAGCAGGGGTTTGGAACTGGATGAGCTTTAAAGTTTCCTCTCGTCCTTGGGAGCAGAGAGCAGCCCCTTCCTGTCTCCATCCTCCTTTCAGGCCATTGTAGAAAGTCGCAATATCCCCCTGGAGCCTCCTCTCCAAACAGTGGGGAGCACCAAAAAACCTCTGCTCATGAATAAACACAGCACTGCTCCCTGCCCAACTTCCATCTGATGCATGAACCCTACCTTATTCTCATCACTTCAGCATTAAAACACAGTACTCCCGTATCTGCTCCTGCACCCAGGGACCAAACAAGCTTTGAATTAAGCAAATAGAACATTCAAACTGTATTTCTGAAGCCAAGAGAAACCAGACAGATAGCGCAGGGTTGGGTATAATGGGCTGTTTGTGCAATTGGGCTTGGGGCCATCATTAACCCCAGGTTTGTTCCCAAGGGAGGAGGAGAGGCACAGGAGCTGAGGCCGCCTTGAGGTATTTGTACAGCTGCTGTAGGGGTCTAGAGCGGCCTCGTGTCTCTTCTTTCTACAAAAAACAGTTCCTGTCCCCCTTCCTTTCTATTTTCTTCAGCTCCAGCACCATGTCTGGGACCATGAGCATGGCTGGAGCTTACCTCCATCACCTTCAAGGCTCCTACTGCATCCCCAGCTCATTTCATCCCTACTTCTGTAACCATCCTCCAGAAGCTGCAGCAAGTGCTTTTGGAGCTGCCTGTGCATGTGTATGAATAGGTTAAAGACCACTGCTTTTGGAGGCTTGTCCTGATCAGCTCTGACTTTGAACAGCAGCCTCTACTCTTGCTCAGGGAGTTCACAGTTTTCCAGCCAGCTACAAGAAGAATGGCCCTGGGGCAAAGGTCTGTCCTGAGGGAGAGCAGCATTGCCATTGGGAACTTGCTGCCCCGGGGCCTGCTTTCTGAACTTATGTTCCCTTGGGAAGCCCACACATTTCAACCAGAATAAAAACCGCTGCTGGGGCTACAGCAGGGATCGAGCTCCATTAGGCTGCGGTTGGAAGCCGAGGCCAGAAGCAGCATAGCTCAGGCTGAACTCCCAGCAAGCGAAGTTTCCTCACACAGCTCCCACCCATCTGCATGTGGTAAATCACAGAATAGAATCATGGAATGGGTTGGGTTGAAGGGACGTTAAAGCTCCTCCAGCTCCAACCCCTGCACAGGCAGGGACCCCTTCCACTGGAGCAGCTGCTCCAAGCCCCTGTGTCCAACCTGGCCTTGAGCACTGCCAGGGATGGGGCAGCCACAGCTTCTCTGTGCACCCTGTGCCAGAGCCTCAGCACCCTCACAGGGGAAGAACTAACGCAGGCAGGACAGGTACAAGCTTGTTTTATTAAAAGACACCTTCAGAAAAGATATTTTAGTACAAAAAAAAGACAAGTTTAAAACACACAAACTACTTGGTTGGGTTGTTCCAGCATGAACATTCATAAATTACACCACGCTCCTATTAACACTGCATTTAAATATGGAAACAAATTAGAGAACAGGAAAACCATCGACAAGATCCAACATCCTACAAATGCCTATTTACAATATTTAGCAGCTAGGAGCTCTAGCATCATAGTCAATATGACTTCAATAGGGTGGGATGCTTGGGAAGCCCCAAGACAGCATCTTGTTGCCCACGTCTCCCCAGACGCCCACCCCAAAGGCAGAGGTGACAGCAGGGTACGTACCCAACAAGGTGGTGCAGCTCTTGCAGAGAACCCCTGCTCTCCTCTGGCCTTTTAGAGCAAGTTTTGGGGCATGCATGTGGGATATTGCAAAGTAGGGGGAGGCAACTCCCCAGGCTTCAGCGGGTTACAGCCCACAGCAAGGCTGGTTCTGCCCAGGGACCATCACTGCTTCGTACCTGGAATGTCCTAGCACTTGTCCTAACTCCCTTCAGTGATAAGGTAGGCTCCAGGCAGAGCTTGATCAGGCCCTTGCACAGGTGGTTGTAGGATCCCACCCACCCTCCCATGGAGCTGGAAGCAGATTCCCAGCTCCCAGCTAATTCCAGTGCAGCCAGAGCTGTAGGGTTTCCATGCTGTGGGGACCAGGGAAGCCTGAGGTCCCGTTCTGCACATCAGGTCCCACAGCCCTCCCACCAAAACCCATCTCCTCAGAGGGCTGAAGTCATCAGAGCAGGGGCTGCACAGATGGAGCTGCCCAAGGCTTCCTGCCCCAGGGACCAGAGAGGGATGGGGGCTCTGGGGGCTTTCACAGGAGGGTGCATAGGACATCACTTGGGAGCAACAATGCCAGGACACAGCAAGGCTCCATACCCAGTGCTTGGGTCCAGGGTAGTGACTCACTTCATGTGCTCCCCTTTCCCCCCAGCCCCAGCTCAGAAGTGTTCCAACAGGGCAGACAGCACCAGGCAGGTTGGAAGACCCTGGTGCATGCTCTGGAGGTCGATCTCCCTGTTGGTGCCTCCTCTTCTGGTTTGGGAGCTCCCATCCCGGGTTTCAGTGACACGGAGCTGTTTCACTTCTAGCCAGGAGCGGGGTTGTGCCACCAAAGGGCTGTTAACCAAGAGAAAGCCTCCTCAGGGGCCTTCCCTGGGGAGGATGGGGCTGTTTGCTGTAAACACCAAGTAATGGAGCTCAGGTCTGCTCTGCAGAGAAGGTCAAAAGTCTCAAGTGGCAGCTTCAGGGCTCTGCTTCCAGAGCCACGGGTTGGATTTTCATGGTGGTTGACTTCAGCGGGTAGTACCGGCCCTTCCATGTCTTCCAGAAGATTCCCTGCTTGCGCTCATGCCTCTGGCGCGGGATGGAGCGGAAATACTTCCCGTTGAGGTTGGCATGGCCACATGTGCTGAACCACCAGCCCCCTACCAAGGCAAGGCAGAGGCAGGTTTAACCCACAGCACTTCCAGGCAGGAACAACCCAGGCTCAAGGCAGCTGCTGTCCCCATTTTCCACAGATTCCCAGGTCTTTGGGACCTTACAAGGCCACACTTGAGGAGTCCCATGCATTGGGAAACCTTTGCACAGGTCCTATAGGACTTCAGGGTGCGTCTGGAAACCCCTGCAGCTCTTTCCTGCATGCAGAACCCCCTCAAGCCCTTTGGCAGCCCCATCTCAGGCCTGGGACTGGCTTCCCTTTGCTTGAAAGGTTTCCAAGCAAGGTGACAACCAGGAAAACCATTACAGAGAAGATGCTTGGGCCAGGAACTGAATCCCAAACCCCTCCTGGCTTCAGCCTCCCTCCTGGTTCCCTGCACAGCTCCGAGAGTGCAGCTTTCCCAGGGTCAAAACCAAGGGGCCTGGACCTACAGGGTTCTGCCCCTCTCCTGGCCACCACCGGGCAGTGGAAGGGTGAAGGGAAGGTGCCCCCATGGGGAAGGAAGAGCTCGCACTGACCTGAGAGGTGCTTGGCGCAGTTTGTGTCAGCCTTGAGGTCATGGTCCCGATCCCGAGTGGAGAACGGCAGCTGCCTGAAGTCCCCGATGGCGTTTTCCAGCTCTCCAGAGAGGGGTCCCAGCAGGCTGAGCGTGTAGGCAGTGCTCTCGCCACCGAGGCTGAACACAAACTGAATCGCCTGCGAATTTCCCTCCCAGTCTTCCAGCTCAATCAGGAGATTGAATCTTCCCTCTTGGACGAGGCGATGCATCTTCTCCAGGCCCAGCCAGAAGTCACCTAAACCGAGACACGCTGCAGTGGGTATGGGGACACAAACATGCCATGCAGACACGGGAACAGGCTCCAGAGACAAAGAGGGACAATGCAGAACCCTGCACCACTTGAAACACTGCCTGGCCCCTGCAGGACAGGTCAGGAAGACCGAGGACTCTTGGTCTGCAAGCAGTGCTTCCCTTCTTCAGTCCTGTGTTGTAGCACACAGAGATCTTCAGGGGCCATCACCAGGCAATAATTCACTTATCCCACACTAAGATAGACACCATCATCCACCTACCACGAAGGTCTCCAAAGCCATTCTTGTAGGCATCCCAAAGCTGGTCAAAGTCCACTGAGCCGTCTGTGCGCCTCTGGATCACGGTCCAGCCACCTTCTGCAGCAGGGAAAACGCGGTCACTGGGGGTTCCCCTTTACGAGCCCACCACGGGAAGGGCTGGGGGCACGTGCACTGCTTTACCTGCGGTCATGTCACAGTAGACCTTGAAGGGCTGGGACCCCGTGGGCTGCACTTGGAAGACGCCGCTGCCCTGCTGCCCAGCCAGGAAGAGCTGGTGGCAATCCTGCGGGAGCTCTGCGGGGAAGGAAACAGCCGCTGAGGAGAGGGTGGCCCCGAGTCCCACTTCCTCAGCAGGTTGCTCCCACCACGGCCCCGGCACTTGCAGCCCTGGCCCCCAGCCCAGCAGCTGCGCACAGCGGTGGCCGCGGCTCCGGACACGCGCCTCCGGCTGCAGCATCTTTCAACTCGGTGACCCTGCATCTTCCCATTCATTCATTCATTCATTCATTCATACACTGCTCCTCGGCGGCAGCCCAAGGAAGGAGCCAGGCACGGGGCCAGGCTGGAGTGACCCAGGCTGGAGAGCGCAGCTTCCAGCTGAGGAGCAACCCAAGGAAGCTCCCAGCTGCCTCTGCAGCAGGCGGGAGCATCCCCTCCGGGGTGAAGCTGTCCCCAGGGGCCCCAGCAGCAGAGCCCTGGCTCGGAAGGTGCCGGCGCAGGCAGCACCTGGTGAGCGCGGTGGCCCCAGCAGCCGTCCCACTGGGCACGCTGCCACCGGCAGGCACGGTCCAGGCTGGGCTGACCCTTGTCTGCCCAAGGCACCTCGACCGGGGCAGAGATGGGCTGGAGGGACCTCGGCAAACCCCAGCTCATTGCACCCAGTGCATTGCCCAGGGCGAGGCCACCCCGAGTTCGTCCCCCTCCATCCGCACACAGTGGGCAGGCTCCCACCTCTCCCCCTGCCCCTGCGGGACTTTGCCCGGGCTGCCAGCACAGCACCGTTTCAACAGCACTGATAAAGTCCATCCAGGAACTGGGGAAGGGGGGCGAAACCTGTTACAAAACCGCAGTCAAAAGGCCACGGGAGGATGAGCAGAGCTCCAGCCCCAGGGCTGCGGCGCAGTCAAGGAGCTCTTTGTGAGCCGGGACAGGTGCCCCCCTCACCCCCAGACAAAGGGGCCCTGTTCTCCCCATGCAAGGGTGGGATTGATTTGGGTGGCTCCACAGCTGCTGCCACCATGACCCTAGGACAGGCGGGTGAGGAAACCCAGAGACAAGCCCCAGCTGTGCTGGGGAGCTGCTGCCCCCCAAAGCCCCACCACGGGGTCCCTCCTTTGCTGTGTCTGCCCCCGGGCTCAGGGCTGGCACCAGGACTGGGGAGCAGCAGCTTGGAGAGGAGCCTCCCCCACTGCTGTGGGGCTTCACATTGGGCAGAAGGGGGGAAATGGGGTCTCTGAGCTGTGGAGGGCAGGAGCCAGATGCACCCCTTGGGGCACTGCCCCTTACCCAGTCTTCACTGGGCACCCGCAGGGCCCCAGTGCTCTGGTGGGGTGAAGAGTGGAGCCACTTAGACCTTCACAGGGCACCCAGAGAAGCTGTGGCTGCCCCATCCCTGGCAGTGCTCAAGGCCAGGTTGGACACAGGGGCTTGGAGCAAGCTGCTCTATGGAAGGGGTCCCTGCCCATGGCAGGGGCTGGAGCTGGAGGAGCTTGGAGGTCCCTTCCAACCCAAACCAGGCTGGGATTCTAGGAAAGGTCAGCATGGGGGGGACCAGGGGACAGGAACGCGACACTCTCCACCACCCTTCACCCATTGCCCCCCAGACCACTCCAGTGAACTTTCCTCTCCTTGGCACTGGGCCCTCTCCCACCACCACAGCCACCAGCACAGCGGAGCCAGCAGCATCCCTGCATGTGGGACCGGTGCCACAGGGCCCATCCGTGCACCAGAAGGACTTGTGTTCTCCCTAGCAGCCAGCACCATGGGGAGGCCAAGTGCATCCCTGACCACCCCACTCTTTAGGGAAGGGGAAGCCAAATGAACCTGGGGGGAGGAAACCCACAACCCGATCCCATCACCTGCAGCAGCAGGGAGGTGCTGGAGCCTGCTGAGCTCCTCACCTCCTCTCCCATTGCATCTCCAGCATCAGGAGGACAGTGCCCAGGAGCATGCTCCACAGAGCGGCCCCATCCCTGTCTGTGATATTTCTCCTGAGCCTTGGCCACTCTCCCATCCCTTCCCCTGGAGCATCAGGGACTTTAAGCAGCTGAATGAGGTGCAGCTGCTTGACCAGCCTCAGCGCAATCTTTGTTTGAGGAACATGCTCATTAGCTCCAGTTCGTGTTGCACATCCCTATGGCACGAGCAGGACAAGCCCTCCTGGCTGCCCGGGATGTTTGCCTTTCCCACCCCTTTTATTTAGCCAAAGGAGACACAAGAATCAACACGGCTCCGTGCGCTGCCCCAGGCACAGCACCCTTATTACCCAACAGGATCTCGAGGCATGCCAGGAGGTCACCAACCTGGGATAAACACCCAGCCCCGCCGATGGCAGGAGCGGCTTTTTCATCGCCTCCCCCTCGCCCAACCCATTTATTTTGGAGTTCCAGAGCCACGGGGAGAGGGCTTTGCTGGGCTCTGCCTTTCCCCTACTGGGCCAGCTGCCAGGCAGCACAGGCTCTGCCTGAAGACACGATCCTCTTTCTGCAAGCGATTAAACCTTTCACTCTCCAGGCTGCTCCGAGCCTTCAACTTTCACATGCTTGGCCCTGAGCCATTTCTGGCCTCAAAAAAAAGCCCCAAACTTGAGCTCACTTGGATGCAAATAAAAGGCTCTTTCTCAAAGGGCTGCTGGTGGAGCTCAGTCCTGCTCACCAGCACTGCGGCTCTGCCTCACAATAGCACAGAGCAGCCACGAGCCTCCCTAGGCAGTGGGCACGGCGCTGGCCCACCACGCATTGAGGGCTCCAGGGTTTGCCAGCAAAGCCCCTTGGTTTGCTGATGAGAGGAAGCCAATTTGTTTGCTCTCAGCAACATCAACAACAGGGATTAGGCAAGAGAAGGGCGAGCGAGCTCACGGCAGGGAGGAGGGATGCCTGGGGACTAGGGATGCTCAGGGTCTTCCCATCAGAATCATGTACAAGGAGGTGCTGAGCCCTCATAGCACCCCTAGGGGCTGTGGGTCCTCTCCGTGCTGCACCCAGCACCCATCAGCACCAACAGCACAGCCTACATCTGTCACCATTGACTAGCAAAAGCCCAAACCCATCTCCTTGCATCCCACTTTCAGCCTAACCTGAGAGCTGAGGAGGGGGCTTGGACTACGTGGCTGGACTAGAGCACTTTAAAGGTCTCTTCCAACCCAAATGATGCCAGGATTCTCTGGCACACTACAGAGGGCAAGCCAGAAAGCAGAGCTGGGGTTAAAACACAGAGGAAAAGAGGTTTTGAGATACTGCTGTCACCAAGGGAGACTTTACACGGGCCCACCACAGGCTGGCCTACCCCACCGAGCTGAGCACCAGGCGTTTGGAGCCCCATGTCCCATCTCTTTCCTTGCCTGCAGCAGTTCTGCAGCTCTTTTGTTGTGCTCCCCCAGCTCCCAGGCGCAGCAGTGACAGCTCCCAGCTCCTCACACAACCACCACGTGTTCCCCATCGCTGCCCCTGCCCGGCCACATCCCCTCAGCCGGCCTGGCTTCGCCGGACATCCCCGACAGCTGCACACGCAGCCAGCACCCTCCGTTAGCTGACCTAGCACCAGAGCAGCTGCTCTGCCAGCAAACCCTGCGGGACACCGGTTCCTGTCTGGGAGGAGGCTGCAGGACAGGGCACAGCTGGGATACCCGCTCCGATGCCCTGCGGGAGCCGCTCCAGCCCCTGGCTGGCACAGGAGATGCTCCAGATGCAGCATCCGCTCAGTGCCAGGAGTGCCCCGTGCCCTCCCTGCAGCTCAGCACTTTCTGCTCAGGATACCATGAGCTGAGGCACTCTGCTTTCCTGTATGGGCCCTAAATATGAGCCAATACCATGCACAAGGATTCCAATAGCTACAACAGTGGAAGGTGTCCCTGCCCATGGCAGGGGATTGGGACTGGATGAGCTTTAAGGTCCCTTCCAGCCCAGACCAGCTTGGGATTCCATGAGCTCTCTTTCCTCTCATGGCTCCCTCCATCCACAGACTGAGCAGCCGCACCCCCCC